>CAIGQZ010004081.1:6830206-6848469 GCA_903798205.1 Danio tinwini
ATACTCTTTATATATATATAAAGAGTATTTATATTAATATTAAAATCTATATTAATATTAAAATCTATGTTTTTGGGTAGTGAGGCGAGGCCATTAAGTCTAGCAATGCTCCTGTAGTTTAATGCGCTATAAGATAATATAATTTATGACTTTGCAGCAAAAATGGCAAGAAAGGTCCAGATGTAGTGAAATATTAGTAACATTTCAGTTTGTTTGTATGCTGTCTGAAATGTTTGTTTTAGACAATTACATTGGTTCCAATGGGAGTAATAAAAAGTCATACTTTCTATATGGTTCTGTTTTTTTTAGGGGTGGGGCGGAATAGTTGGATATGGGGTGGTTTGCCCAGGGTGCTATTTAAACTAGAACTGCCACTGCATGTTAGTAAATAAATTAACTAACATTAACTAATACAACCTTATTGTAAAGTGTTACCATTCATTCATTTTCTTTTCGGCTTAGCCCCTTTATTAATCTGGGGTCACCACAGTGGAATGAACCGCCAACTTATCCAGCATATGTTTTACGCAGCGGATGCCCTTCCAGCTGCAACCCATCACTGGGAAACACCCACACTCATTCACACACACACACACACACACACACACACACTACGGTCAATTTGTAGCATACCTAATTCACCTGTATCACATGTCTTTGGACTGTGGGGGAAACCGGAATACCCGGAGGGAACCCATTTGAACTCAGGGAGAACATGCAAACTCCACACAGAAATGCCAACTGACCCAGCCGAGGCTCGAACCAGTGACCTTCTTGCTGTGAGGCGAATGTGCTACCCACTGCGCCACTGCATTGCCAGTGTTACCATAAAAACAATATCATATAAAACGTAACACAGAGACTTTGATATACAAAACAGTGTTTGCAGCTGCAGGAGAAAGACATCATCATCATCTCAGCTGCGTCCAGTCTCCGGGAATTTGTTTGAGGGCACTTGAGAATCACATCCTGGCAGGAGTGAGATCCAAGCACCGCAGCTTCAGCTGGATGAAAGAGGTGTTGAAGAGAAGAGTTTCATCCCCTGGCAATTACGACAGCTATGGAAGTAATCCGTTCCACCACGGGGGATCAGAGTGAGGGTGCTGACCTAAAAAAAGAAATAAATCCATGTCATTGAAGTCCCATTGAAAAGTTGCGAATAACAAACAATGCCCATGTCATTGGGCCTTTCAGCAATATCTCTTTCTCGGACTCTCTTCAAATCATTCAAATGCTGTCATTCTCGCTCACCCTCACGTCATCAGAATATTTGAAGAATCTCCATTCAGCTTTCGTACAGTACATTTAACAGCATTTCATACAGTATGTGCTGGTCAAGAGGACAGAAAAACCACATGAAGTCCATACAAAAAAACCCACGCCAACACAGGGAGAACATGCAAACTCCACACAGAAAGGCTAACTGACCCAGCCGAGGCTCAAACCAGCGGCCTTCTTGCTGTGAGGCGAACATGCTACCCACTGCGCCACCGTGTCACCACAGGTTGTTATAATATACAGATGAGAAGCATCTTGGAGTGAGCGGGGCATGTCAGATTGTATAGAGAGTGGTTACTGGTCACGATTTGATGAGAAACTGATGTATTATCTGACGTGAATAAAACCATCGTTTAGTCGGAAGTGACAAACTACAAGCTTTACATGTTTATATTGGTTTTATATCTCCTAAACACAAATTTTGACACTGTTTTAGTGTACACTAGCTTATAGATATCCTATATATTCTTCATATATCCTATATAATACCTATACTATTCAGCAGGCACAAGACGTCAACATGATGTTGTACCCCAACGCCGTGGGAACATAGCATTTTGTTTGGAAATGAAAATTGGGTTGAAGTCAGAACCCAACATCAGGCTGACGTTAATGTCCAACGTTTAATCTAAAATCAACCAAATATCAATGTCTAATGATGTTACAGCTTGACGTTGTGTGGAAATACAATTATGACATCTATTAGATGTTGGATTTTGGTTGCCATACCTGATGAATAAATGTCAGTATTTGACATCAACATGACTTTGGTGTAAGATGTTGGCTCGACGTTGAATTTTGGTCACTTTCCTATACAACCTAAAATCAACCAAATATCAACATCATTTGATGACATTTTTGGCATCTAAATAACCTTGTCCTTAGGCACTAGCTAGACATTGAAATTTGGTCACCTGACGTCATGACCTACATCTTACCAAATATTAACATCTTATGATGTTGTGTATGTTCTCCCCGTGTTCACATGGTGTTCCGGTTTCCCCCACAGTCCAAAGACATGTGGTACAGGTGAATTGGGTATGCTAAATGAGCGTTCTCCCAAAGTAAAAAGTCTGTCTAAGCCAGGACTAAGCATTACCTGTGACTCGTTTGTGTTCTGACCACATGTGCTTGGTTGTAGACTATATCAATAAAGTGTTTAGACTTTTAAAAACACTGCTGTAACACATTGAGACACTAAGCATTGTTCTTATGACGTTTTTCTACAGGAGGAAAATGTGAATTACTTCCAAACACATCAAATATAGTCTGTGTTAGTAAATGCAAGGCTGTTTATAAAATCCAAGCATAACACTGTATGACAACACTTCGGATGACTGTTTTATAGCCTACAGCTAATCAATCTGTCAGATTCTGGAGTGCAATACTGGTCTAAAGAACATTACAAATGATAAATTATCTTAAATAAAACAAATACATTTATAGAGATGGTATATAAGTATATAATTTCACTCACCTGGGAAATGGAGGCAACTTGAACGGTTTGTGAGCACAATTAAGTGCACACGGCATGCTATAGTATCTGATAATTGCAGGAAATAATTCCAAAAGGCAAATGACTGTGTAAAGAAACATTAAGCAAAACTAAAATGCAACGTATATGCCGAGCTCAGCTGCTAATTAGCCAGAATCAGCTGAGGTGACGAGACAGCGAGCAGCTAGACCTAGCTGTCACTCAAGTGGCCACGCCCTTATTTATGCAGATTTAATTTAACTTTATAAAAACTAAACTGATGAGTTTTAAAAAAATCACCCCCCTCACAGTTGTCATGAAGGGTAATCATGGCTATATGCACCAAAACCATCTTTTGTACCAGGCTGTAAACATGTTTTTATCAGCTGTAAAAATGGCCAATTTACCAATGCAGTTAGAAAGCGCTTGGATTTCCTGGAGCCAGCCCCCCAAGGCGAGTCGATGAATTGCAGTTTTAGTTACTTCTATATTGGCTTCCCGAGGGAGAGCGGGAGGTTGCTGCTTGGTAAAACCGAAAAGTGGGGATGGGGGCGATCTCGAAGTGAAGAGCGAGGGGGGCACTTCTGCTCATTTTGGAGGGGCAATTTATATCCCATACTAAAAAGGGCATGGTTGAGTCCTATGTGTGCACGTTCCTGCTGCTGGGTAACATCTAAAAAGCATTATTTTAATTTAATGTGACCTTTAATGACTTTATTCAACATATTCCATTCTAATGTGTACTGAATGTGTGTTGCCCTGCTCATGTATAACTTGAAGACAATGTTTTTGGTACCTTTAATGTTTCTACACTGTAAAAAAATTATGACAAAAAGTAAAAACAAGAAATATTTTTGTTGCTTTAACTTATTTTAATAAGTTATTTAGGTTAAGTTACACAAAGTTAAACAATATTTTTAGTCAGTTTGATCGATGTTATGATGACTTAAAAAGTTCAGTTGATTTAACTAAAAATATCAATGTCAATGTAGGATCAGAGACTTCTCGGATTTCATCCAAAATATTAATACGTTCATTGATTTTTATTCGGCTTAGTCTCTATTTCAGAGGTCGCCATAGTGGAATAACCCGCCAACTATTCCAGCATATGTTTTATGCAGAGGGTGCCCTTCCGGTCACAACCTAGTACTGGGAAACACCCATACACACTCATTCACACACTCATACACTCGCATATATCGCATGTTTTTGGACTGTGGGGGAAACTGGAGCACCCGGAGGAAACCCACATCAACACGGGGAGAACATGCAAACTCCACACAGAAATACCAACTGATCCAGCCGGGACTCGAACCAGCGACCATCTTGCTGTGAGGCAACTCGTTAAAATTAAAATATTTATTTGTTTTAATTTGGTCTGAAGATGAATAGAGATCTTACAGGTCTCTCACATCAAGAGGATGAGCAATTGATGACAGAATTTACATTTCTGGGTGAACTATCCCTTTAAGTGCTCTTCATATTGAGTAAATCTGTAGTTAAGAGCCCCCCCCCCTTACTTTCTCATCTCAGTCTCTCAGCAACATCAGCTCAGCTCCTCCCTCCATTAAGATAAATCCCGCATGATGACATAAACATTATTGATTTTGCAACATCCTGTCTTCACTTAGAGACGCTCTACAGTTTCAACGAGAGAAATCGTATGCATTACAGGAAGACCGTCGACTGTCGGACCATTGAATGTCTGTCTGAAAGCTGATACTTCTTCCCCTAGAGAGCTGCGCATGGCATTGCCTCATTGGGATGAGATAACCAACCGTGCTCAAATTTTGTGAATCACAGCAGGTTTTCTCTTATGTGGCATAAACAGAGCCGAAGTCAAGGTGACCTTATCAGTCAGACGGAGAGGAAAAATAACTAAAGCAACAAACTTGCATTGTTTTTACTAAAAGGTTTGCTGAGAATGAATTAAAAAGGTGTAAATGGAAATACTGTTGTTGTGCGCTGAAGTCTTCACCATCTATAGGGTTGAACAGTGGAAGCTTTTTTCCATATTCCAGGCCAGTGAGTTTGTAAAGATTAACTTTAGCTTTTCTTGGATGACTGGGTACCGAGCCAAGGCCACAATATGCATAATATGATATTTGAGATGTTTCCATTCAGACTGGAAATAACATATTTTGTTGAATGTAAAAAAAATTGGTATATACCATTAAAAAAAACAAATAAAAACTACAAATTTAGAGCAATATTTTTATTTTTTTGGTACTTTCCAAGAATATCAAGTGTTTAGCATTTGTGGTGACTCTGGCTTGATGATTATGTAATTATATTTGACCTGAAGGAGCATGGACAAATATACTGTACATTCATTCATTAATTTTCCTTCCGCTTAGTCCCTTTATTCATCAGGGGTCGCCACAGTGGAATGAACCGCCAACTTATCCAGCATACTGTATGTTTTAGGTAAATAAATAAATAAGTAAACAGACAAACAAATAAATATTTATAAAATATAACAACACTAAAATGTAATAATAATGTTGACCAATCAATCAAATAAATACATAATTATTTTAATGGATTACAGCTACTTGTTTAGGAAGTGTTTGGCCCAATCACAATTCTAACCCTTAGCCCTTCCCCTTACCCTTCGTTTTGCGCATTCCCGTGAAGGGGTAGGGGTGTCCAAGTTCTCTTTAGCTTGAAGGCTAGGGCTAAGGGGAAGGGCTAGATAGCCTTAGAAAGAGATTTTTCAGGACCACACTCGAAACCAAGGGGTAAGAAAATTTCCCAGAATACACCAACCACAACGGCAGGACATCTGCCCCAGGAAGTAAGGAGATCCACAAATTTGTATTGTTTGTCATTATTACGAATTTTTACAACAAAAAAGCATGTTTTAATATATTCATAACCACGTTCGTGTTTTACTGTCATGCACTAAAATAAAAACTGCTAAATTTGAAAAAGTTTTAAAAACCAATCTAAAATCCCTAATGATAACCCCTGTATAGCAGTCCCACAACATTCTGACACTCGATGACAATCGAATACCGTGTCAGAAAAGTCTAGTGGCTGAAAATGAGCTTATTACAGTGTCTGGGATCATGTTAATGTTATTTTTGGTGTGTTTACATAGATGAATATGGCCACGGTGTAAATGCGCAGTATAGTTATGATCTTATTGCCACATTAGATCGTTATGATAACATAATATATGCCTTCTGTGATTTCCTGAAGACAAATAACGAAAAAAATAACACAACTGGAATAACTACAGCAGTCGCGATCGTCTGATCTCATATGAAGCAGGAGATCGCGATGACATATGATAATGTGTGCAGGTGCTGTCGCATTTCTTAGGGGTAAATTTTAAAGCTCTTCCCCATCACACTCAGATTTAAGGGCCAAGGGGAAGGGGTAGGGGTACAAAAATAGAATTGGGATTAAGCCTTTGTGTAGCCTGCATTTAAATGAGTGTTTTGTGTTGACGCTTGATGTCTAAATCAATCAATCAACAAATAAATAATCATTTTCATGCATTACAGCTTCTTGTTTTCAGTAGTGTTTGTCCCCAGCAAGCACATGACGTCAGATTGATGTTGCACCACAACGTCGTGAGACGTATTTTGGTTGGAAATGAAAATTGGGTTGATGTCAGTGTCCAACGTCAGACAGATGTTGCATTTTGGTCACTTTCCAACGCAACCTAAAAACAACTAAATATCAACGTCTAATGATGTGACAGGTTGATGTTGTGTGGACGTGACTACTATGATGTTTATTAGACATTGGATTTTGGTTGCCATACATGACGAATAAACGTCAGTATTTGGCGTCAATTGGCTGAAGATGTTGGCTCGACGATTTTGGTCACTTACCAAGGCAACCTAAAAACAACCAAATATCAACGTCATTTGGCGACGTTATTGGACGTCAAAACAACGTACATTCAATGTTGGTCACCCGACATCACAACCTAAATCTAACCTAATATTAACATCTTATGACATTGTGTGTCTGCTGGGTCTAGCGTGCATCTAAATTAGTGGTTTGTGGACGCAAAATTTACGTCTAATCAATCAATCTAAATAAATAAATAAAAATTTTCATGGATTACAGCTGCTTGTTTTCAGGAAGTGTGTCCCCAGCAGGCACATCATGTTAACATGACATCAGATTGATGTTGTACCACAACGTCGTTGGACGTTGCATTTTGGTTGGAAACGAAAATCGGGTAAACGTCAGAACCCAACGTCAGTGTCCAGCGTAGGACTGATGTTGCATTTTGGTCACATTCCAACGCAACCTAAAAACAACCAAATATCGACGTCTAATGATGTTACAGGTTGATGTTGTGTGGACGTGACTGCTATGATGTGTATAAGACATTGGATTTTGGTTGCCATACCTGACGAATAAACGTCAGTATTTGGCGTCAATTGGCTTAAGATGACTCGACGTTGGATTTTGGTCACTTACCAACGCAACCTAAAAACAACCAAATATCAACGTCATTTGACGTCGTTATTGGACATCAAAACAACGTACATTCAATTTTGGTCACCCGACATCACAACCTAAAACTAACTTAATATTAACATGACCTTGTGTGCTGCTGGGTCAAGCCTGCATCTAAATTAGTGTTTTGTGGACGCATAATTATCTAATCAATCAATTAATCTAAATAATAAATCACATCTAATCAATCAAGCAAACAAATAAATAGGTAAACATTTTTATGGAATATAGTCATAGCTGCTTGTTTTCAAGTAGAGTTTGTCTAGCCTGCGTCTAAATAAGTGAATTTGCTTAATTCATGTCACAAATCAGATCATATGCTAATTCCCATTAAGTTGAATCTCAAACAGATGATACAGTGTGAGGCGTGAAAGCGTTAACGGTGGACTGAAGCGGGAGTGAGCAGGTCTCTCTGGGGAAGGAGGGAGAGGGACACCTAATTGCTTTCTCAATGAAACAATCGTCCTAGTCTGCAGGAAGAGAGCGCTCGGAGCTGTGCTGAACTAAATCTTCTTCACCGCTTCTTCACCGTTCTTCTTCAGTTGGAAGAACATCATTAGAGCGGGAGTAGTTACGGTTCCGTCTTCATTACAAACTTCAAAACATGAGTGAACTAGACGAAGAATTTGCCAAGATGCTGCTCAAAAAAGAGGAGCGGATTAAGGAGATGGAGAGGCTGCTGTCGGCAAAGGAGCAGGAGGTGAATGAACTGAAGAGAAAACTACACAAATGTCAGTCAGTTCTGCCGAGCACCATTGGACCCAGAACCAGGCGCGCGCAAGGCATCTCGGCTGAGCCCCAAACCGCGAGGTCTTTCCAGGACCTGAAGAGCGAGGCTTTACACAAACACCACAAGTCTGTCAGGTACGAGTCTGTCGTTTTTCATTAAAATATGGCCGTGTGTGTTTGACATTGGTGTCTCTGTTAAGTTGTAATGGATGGTTTCAGTCCTAGTTCAAGTCTTGGTAGCCCGTGACAGACCAAACCATTAATATTTGGTGGCAAAAACTACTGTAGTCTATGTACTTAAAGGGACAGTTCACCCAAAATTGGACACAAAAAGTTATTTTGAAAGATGTTGGAAACCTGTTTAATCATTAATATTAGGTTGTCTTAAAAACTACTGTAGCCTACACTGTACTTAGTGAGACAGTTCACCCAAAATGGAATATTCTGTCATTGTTTACGTGACCTTCACTTGTTCCAAACCTGTTTGTTTCTCTTTTTTTGCTCCCAAAACACACAAAAAATATATTTTGAAAAATGTTGGAATCCTGTTTAATCATTATTATTAGATGATCTTAAAGAGTACTGTAGCCCTTAAGTAAAGGGATAGTTCACTCAAAATTGAAAGTTTTATTTACGCTTTTTTTTTTTGCTGCAGAATACACACAAACAATGATTTAGAAAAATGTTGGTAACCTATAAACCATTAATATTAGGTGGTCTTAAAAAGTACTGAAGACCTCCTTGTACTTAAAGGGATAGTTCACTCAAAATTGAAAACTCTTATCATTATTTACGCAACCTTCACTTGTTCCAAACCTGTTTGAGTTTTTATTTTTTTTGCTGCAGAACACAAAAAAAAAATATTTTGAAAAATGTTGGTATCCTATAAACCATTAATATTAGGTGGTCTTAAACACTACTGTAGACCTCCTTGTACTTAAAGGTATAGTTCACTCAAAATTGAAAACCTGTAACCATTGACTTCCATAGTGTTTATTTTTCCTTCTATGGAAGTAAATGGTTACATGTTTCTAACATGTTTCAAAATATCTTCTTTTGTATTCAACAGAAGAAAGAAAATCATACAGGTTTGGAACCACTTGAGGGTGAGTAAATAGTAAGTAAAATTTCACTTTTGGGTAACCTCTGTTTAACCATTATCAATCATATTAACAAATATGTTGGTGCATTTTAATGACATTTAAACATTTTTTAATAATTTTATTTCTATAACTCTATCTCAAAACACCTCTAACTCAACCTAGCCCTATCTCAATCTAACCTGTAGCTACACAGTAAATAAACTGTACGGTCTTGTAGGTTTTTAGTGTTAATAGTAGTTAAGGTCATCTAATATAACGAGTGACCTACTAAACTACAACTGTTAAGATTATATTTTTACACATATACTACACTATTACAGGCTACTGTGCCGTTGTATTAAATAAACTTTTTCTGTGTGTGACTATACTACAAAGCATTCAAGATTTTATTGACATGGCTACACTAAACCGCTATTACTATTGCTAAAATAATACTACACTATATTATCAAAACCTTGTGGAATGATCTCAGGGAATGTTCTGGTTAGGTTTTCTCAAAGGTAAGTGTTGTTCAATCTAACTGGTCTTTAATAATGTTTTGAAAAGGTAATAAAAAAATAACAATTCTCATTTAATATAAAAAATTTCTTCTTTTCTTTTCTTTTTTTCCCCAATTTTCTTTTATTAGATTTTAACATACACATACACATACACATTTAAATGTGTTAGATATAACATAAACCAACAAACTAAACAAAAGGCTTCTCAGTATTTTACATCAAAATAAAATATCACCCTTTTTACTAATCATCTAGTAAAACATTTCCAAATCCACCACCTTTTAAAAATAACATAAAAGCTCCCCAAGTTCTTTCAAAATTTATGTAATTATTTCTTAATATATAAGTTATTTTTCCATTGACATATTTGTTACCATCTCTTTCAGCCAAAATCCTATATTTGGTGCACATATACTTTTCCAATTTAAAGAGATACATATATTCATAAATATATGCTCCGTCTCCTTTAACTTGATCTCCTTGGGATATAAATGAAATAAAACAATTAAAGGAGACATTGGTATATTAACCTCAAGAATCTTTTCTATAATTTCTTTCACACCTTTCCAAAAGTTCTGTATCCTTTGTATTCCTTTACATTCCCATATACAGTGATACAACGTTCCTTTAAGGTCCCTGCATCTCAGGCATGTATCTGGAATATTTTCATTATATTTATGCAATAAAACTGGAGTTATATAAATCCTCATCAACCACTTACATTGTCTTTTCTTTTCATTTAATATTGAAAGTTTCTTTTTTTTTTTACTTTCAAAGAACTAAACACTTTGTATTCAGAGAACATTAGGGTAACATATTTTTAATTAATGAGTACATGAACAATATCTTAAACCATTTTTTGTTATCTGTGATTATTGAAAACATCAATGTTTTTATTTTAATTATTTAAACTTTTTTAATATAGGAAAAATTATTTAATATCTCAACAAAAATGGTTTTACACTTTCATTTACACAACAGCAGTAGTTTTGTGAGCGTGAAAATGCAAACTGTTAGAAAAAGTTCTTGAAACTCTGCTACAAAAATGTGTATTTATGACAACAACGGTGATGTCATACACATGCATATTACATGTTCAGTCTATGAATGCTCAAACCAAAACATCAATTGTAGACTACAATGACTATTAAGTGCACAGACACGAATTTTATATCTTTACAAAGTGACATTGCTAATTGCCATGGCATTGATAATACACAGGTTTATGTAAAGGAAGAAAACATTTCATTTTTAGTACATTATTGTATATTAACCAGTGCGGTTGCTGAATTTATACGATTGTACTTTTTTGTGCTTAATTGTAAAAACTGAAGACTTCAGATGCAAAAACCCGTAAGTCCATCTGACGTTTTTTTCTTTTATCAGGCATCATCATCTTATCATCAGAGCCCTACAATTTAGGATCAGTAATTCCACTTGAATAAGAATGAAAAGGCTGTTAGTCAGTCATTGAAATGTCCTTTTAATGCCATTAAAGTAAAATTACCAAACACTTGATCCTGATAAAACCCTCAATTTATGTTCATGCATGTTTTTGCACCTGAACTTACTACTAAATCCCCATTATATGAGAAATCTGAAACATTTATTATCAGCACTTCTGTACGTCGACTTGCTATTTTGATATTTCTCCAAAGTCTAAGCACAAACTGGTAATTTAAAGGTTTCATTTACTACAAAATGATGATGATAATAATAATAATAATAATAATAATAAAGTTGAATTAATTAATTTGGGGGATTTTTTTATTAGTAATTTTATTCATATAACTCTACCTCAAAACCCGTCTAACTCAACCTAATCCTATCTTAATCTAACCTTGTTAAAAAAAGATTTTTAGTGTTAAGTTAAAGCCATCAAATATAATGAAAAACCCACTAAAGTACTATTATTAAGAGTAGATTTTCACACATATACCTGTACTACAATACAGGCTGTACTAAATAATATTTTTCTATGTGTGTGACTGCTACAAAGCATCAAGATATTGACGTGGTTACACTAAACAGTTATTATTAAACTAATCGTACACTATATATATATCAAAACCTTGAGGAATGAGCTCAGGAAACGTTCTCAGAATGTTTGACTAACATTCAATTGAGGTTTGAGCACAAACTGTTAATTTACTGGTCATTTAAAGGTATTATTTAATACAAAATGATAATAATAATAATAATTCATTAATTTATTTTCTTTTCGGCTTAGTCCCTTTATTAATCAGTTGCCACACAGCGAAATGAAATGCCAACTTATCCAGCATATGTTTTACGCAGCGGATGCCCTTCCAGCCACAACCCAGCACTGGGAAACATCCACACACACACCTATTCACACAGATACACTACGGACAATTTATCTTACCCAATTCACCTATACCACATGTTTTGGACTTGTGGGGGAAACCAGAGTACCCGGAGAAAACGCACGCGAACAACGGAAAAACATGCAAACTCCACACAGTAACAGCAACATACCGAGGCTCGAACCAGCGACCTTCTTGCTGTGAGGCGAACGTGCTGCCCACTGGGCCACCGTGCAGTCCAATAATAATAATAATAATAAAACTGTTATTATGTATTATTGGGGATGTTTTTTTGTTAGTAACTTAATTCCTATAACTCTACCTCAAAACACCTCTATCTCAACCTTGTCCTATCTCAATCTAACATGTAGCTACACAGTTAATATACTGAACAGTCTTGTAGGTTTTTAATGATAGGTTAAGACCATCTAATATAATGAGTGACTCACTAAACTACTACTGTTAAGATTAGATTTTCACACATATACCTGTACTACACTACAGGCTACAGTAAATACAGGGTTTCTGTGGGGTCTTAAAAAGTCTTAAAAAGTCAAAAATTAAAAAATAGAAATTTAAGGCCTTAAAAAGTCTTAAATTCGCTGTTCTAGGTCTTAAATATTTTTGCACAGGTCTTAATTTTTCCGATGTCTATGTAACGCTATATCTAATGCTCATTTAAAAAAAATTTTGTTGCTGTTGTTTGGTTTTCGTGGTGTTGTAGTTCTTCATTTCACTAGTCCAATTGTAATTTGAGGTATTACAACTACAAATGAGGCCGACATGCAATAGCCAATCAGCTCTCTGCTATTAAACTCCGTGCGCGCGATGACGTCACATTCATCGCTGTGTTTGCGGACGTTGGCTTTGGGTGCGCGCGACATGGTTTCGGCTGGCGGAGCTCATGTAATGTTTTAGATTCGAGTGAACAGTTCGCGCAGCGCCACATTTGATTTGAGTTGAATATGAAACACTTTGAAGAGATTTTGTCTGAAACGGGTATGTCTGTACTCACATCTTCTTTATGATCCGTCCATGCGTGATCATATATTGTATGTTTTTGTTTTTATTCTTGCCATAATAAAAATATAATTGTAGAGCAACCCAAGTTCTGTTGCCATTAATATTTAACTTTAATAGGTAGAACTGTCAGAGATATGAACAAAAGCAAGTGATGCATCATTTAGATAAAAAAAAAATTGATTTAAAATCTTGAATGGTTATAAACATCTTTATAATAAATTATAAAAATAATAAAAACAATTATCTTAAATGATATTAATGATATGACCAGTTCCGGAAACTTTCTACTTCTCTGTTTATCAGACTGATTTTACTGTCTGTTTTTTTAGACCGCCCCCTGTCATTTAAAAGAATATCTCAATGGCGAATGCATCAAGTATAAAAGCCTCGTCCGTTTTGTGAGGTGTGCGATGTGGCGCCAGGCGAAAGTATAAATCAGACTTAAGATGTTTGTTTGTTTGTTTTTTCTGTAGTTCAATGGTGCATCCAACCTCTCTTTAGTACTGTTCAATTTGAATACATTTATTTTACCACTAATTTTGTGATTTTGTATTTTGTGTATGCGTGTTTTTGATATTGTGATATAGGTCTTAAATTTAATACTTAATGGTCTTAAAAAGGTCTTAAAAAGTCTTAAATTTGACATTACAATATCTGCAAAAACCTTTAAATAATATTTTTCTGTGTGTGTGACTGCTACAAAGCATTCAAGATATTGACAAGGCTGCACTAAGTAGTTATTACAAAACTAATCCTACACTATATTATCAAAACCTTCAGGAATGATCTCAGGGAATGTTCTCAGAACGTTTGACTAACGTTCTAGTGAGGTTTGAGCAGAAACTTTTTTGGTCATTTTAAGGTTTCATTTAATACAAAATGACAATGATGATAATAATAATAATACAGTTTAACTAATTTGGGGGATGTTTTTTAATTAGTAATTTTATTCCTATAACTCTACCTCAAAACACCTCTAACTCAACCTAATATACTGTACAGTCTTGTAAGTTTTTAGTTTTAATAGTAGTTAAGGCCATCTAATATAATGAGTGGCCCACTAAACTACTACTGTTAAGATAAGATTTTCACACATATACCTGTACTACACTACAGGCTACTGTACTACTGTACTACAGTAAATAATATTTTTCTGTAAACAGTTATTACTAAACTAATCCTACACTTTATTATCAAAACCTTAAGGAATGATCCCAGGCAACGTTCTCAGAATGTTTGAATAACGTTCTAGTGAGGTTTGAGCACAAACTGTTTATATTTTTGTCATTTAAAGTTTTCATTTAATACAAAATGATGATGATGATGATGATGATGATAATAATAATAATAATAATAACAACGATAATAATAAGAATAATAATACAGTTGAATTAATACTATTTGGGGATGTTTTTTATTTATTGCATGAAGCTGTACAGTTGAAGTCAGAATTATTAACTCCCCCTATAATAATACAGTTAAAGTTACAGTTATATATATATAACTGTAACTTTAACAGTTACAGTTATATATATATATGCAAATTTAAGCATTTTTTTAACACATTTCTAAACATAATACTGATTTCTAATAACGGATTTATTTTATCTTTGCCATGGTACAAAATATTTTACTAGATATTTTTCAAGATGCTAGTATTCAGCTCAGTGCAATTTAAAGGCTTAACTGGGTTAAGTAGGCAAGTTAGGGTAATTTAGGCAAGTCATTGTATAACAATGGTTTGTTCTGTAGACAATTGAAAACAAATATTGCTTAAGGGGGCTAATAATGTTGACTAAGACTTTCTCCAGAAGAAAAAATATAGGAAATACTGTAAAAAAAAGTCCTTGCTCTGTTAAACATCATTTGGGAAATATTTAAAAAAGAAAAGAAAAATTCACAGGAGGAAAATCATTTTGACTTCAACTGTATGTATTTTTCTTTATTTGCTAAGATTAAGATCACATGTTGGTCTGTAATGCTTACTCTAAAATGCATTCACCTGAAAAGTCCACATCTGGTCTAAAGCGCTTAAAAGCTCTCTTTCACACTCTTGCTCAATGTCCAATAGCCCTTCTGTGCAACCCTAACCTTGTTGAATATTTAATGCGGGCTGTTAAATATTTAATGTACCAGATATTCACAGCTATATTTAGGAATCATATATTAAAACTGTCGACTTTTTCTTGGAAACAAGTGGAATATCCTGCGTTTAGTTGGAATAAGTAAACCCCATTTCTGTAAATGAATATCTATATTAACTTCTGCAGGCTTCAATGGGAGCTGAGGCTTGCTGAATAGAAATGTTTCTTTTAATTCTAAAAATAGTCAAGAAAAATACAGTTTTAGATTATAATAATAAGCCATCTGTAAACAAACTGGCTGCCTTTTAAGGTCAAGTAAAATAAAGTGTAAAATAAGTTCTTGTTAGTAGCCACTAGGTGTCAGTCAAATATCATTAGCTAGACCAGGGGTGGGCAAACTCGGTCCTGGAGGGCCGGTGTCCTGCATAGTTAAGCTCCAACTATAATCAAACACACCCAAACATGCTAGTCAGTGCCTCCAAGATTACCAGTTATCTATAAACAGGTGTGTTTGATCAGAGTTGGAGCTAAACTGTGCAGGACACCGGCCCTCCAGAACCGAGTTTGCCCATCCCTGAGCTAGACTGATCCTAAAACAGTTAATGAAGTTGCAGTTTATACTGACACCATAAAGCTTAGAAGGGAAATAATATGGTCCCGGATGCTATTGTAATGCCATAGTTACAGGCATATTTATGGGTGTTATAGTAATTTATGCAGACTCATTATTAATAATTTATTCAGCATATATAAGAGATAGAGGGTTATTGAGGGAGTTGTATTTATCTGTGTCATGTGATGTAAATATGTGGCCTTCATAAGGGAAAACACTTTTTCTAGGCCACTGAAGAATTATTAGCCCCCTGAATTATTAGCCCCCCTGTTTATTTTTTTCCCCAATTTCTGTTTAACGGAGAGAAGACTTTTTTAACACATTTCTAAACATAATAGTTTTAATAACTCATTTATAATAACATAATATTTTATCTTTGCCATGATGACAGTGCATAATATTTGACTAGATATTTTTCTATACAGCTTTTAAAGGCTTACCTAGGTTATATAGGTTAACTAGGCAGGTTTGAGTAATTAGGCAAGTTATTGCATTAAGATGGTTTGTTCTGTAGACTATCGAAATAAAATATAGCTTAAAGGGGCTAATAACTTTGACCTTAAAATGGTGTTTAAAAAAATGTAACAGTGCTTTTATTCTAACCGAAATAAAACAAATAATACTTTCTCTAGAAGAAAAAATATTATCAGACATACTGTGAAAATTTCCTTGCTCTGTTAAACATCATTTGGGAAATATTTTAAAAAGAAAAAAAAATCAGAGGGGGGCTAATAATTATGACTGTATGTATAATATAATACACTGTAAAAGTGCTGGGTTCTACATAATTCCTTCATGTTGTCCCAACACAAATTGATTAAGTTAACTTAATCGTTTTTACAAATTTAAGTGGATTGAACATAAAACTTTTAATTTGTCCCCCCCCCCCAAAATACTTAAGCATTATGTTGTTCCAACTTATTTTAAATATTTAGTTTAAACAAGCAGCAAAGGGCATTTTTTGAGTGTATTTAATGTGGTTTATATAATATTAGAAATAATTAAAATTAATTAAGTTTGCGTTTATTTAATGAATATAAAGTGTGAAATGTAATAAAATATTATTATTATTATCAATTACTATTTTTAGTTAGTTCCTTTTGTTAGTTATTATTCATACATTCATTTTCTTTTTGGCTTAGTCTCTTTATTAATATGTGGTTGCCACAGTAAAATGAACCGCCAACTTAAACACGCAAACACTGGGGGGAACATGCAAATTCCACACAGAAATGCCAACTGACCCAGCCGAGACTCGAACCAGCGACCTTCTTGCTCAGAGGCAAATGTGCGCCCCTTTATTTATTAGGGGTCACCACAGCGGAATGAACTGGCAACTTATCCAGCATATGTTTGAATCAGCAGATGCCCTTCCAGCCGCTACCCAGCACTGGGAAACATCCATACACACTCATTCACACACTACGGACAATTTAGCTTATCCAATTCACTTAGCGCATGTCTCATCATGCTGATGAACATGCAAACTCCACACAGAAATGCCAACTAACCCAGCTTGGCCTCAAACCAGCAACCTTCTTGCTGTGAGGTGACAGTGCTACCCACTGAGCCACCGTGCCGCCAGTATAATAACATTTGTAATAATATTGTTTTTTCGTCTAATAATACTTTTCATTTTAGAAACTATAATTATAATAATTTTAGAATTTCCCTGGTAAAACACTTTATATAAACATGTATAAACACTTTAATTATATAAACACCTATGAACACTTTAATTGCTTCACATTAATTATATTAAAAATATATGTTTTCATTATTTTGTCATTCTTATGACAACATATTAATTATTATTTTTTTATTAATATTAATTATTTTTGATGTATTTTAAGTCTATAAATGAGATGCTTGTGACTGCAAAAAATTTCTCTCTTTTCCAAATTCTGCCGACCCTCGTCTCTGATCCTGTGTTTTAATGCAGAACTCCTTATATAATCAACAAGCGGCTTGAAAAGCACTTAAGAATGGAAAGTGTGTTGTCTTTGCTGTGCTGATAAAAGGCTACAGGACTAACTGCTGCTTGAGCTACACACACACGGCATCACATCTCTCACGTCCACACACTTTGA
The DNA here is from genome assembly GCA_903798205.1 of Danio tinwini. NCBI lineage: Eukaryota > Metazoa > Chordata > Actinopteri > Cypriniformes > Danionidae > Danio > Danio tinwini. Next base: position 6,847,913 of record CAIGQZ010004081.1, read on the forward strand.
TGTGCATCTCCAGTTCTTCTAAATGCTTTGTGAGAACCACAGAGCCTCATTAATCCTGCTTAATTGCTCTTTTCTGCTATACAGTATATAATGCATGATAAATGGCATTCACTTTTATTTCGGGGCAAGCACTTGTGGACCAGATACTGAATAACCCTATCCCCGGTGATGTTTGTGTGCTACATTGTGGCTTTATTTCAGAATTCAGGATATGTTGTAATATATGCATGAAGTGATCTTTTTTTCTGATGATTTACACAGTACAGTGTAAGTAATGTAAAAGACATTACAAATATAATCTGTTTGTTGATATGATTTGTACATCTTTATTTAGTTTCAAATCATAATCTGTCTGTCTATCTAATGTTATTGTGGAATATCTGAAGTGTAAAAAAAGAATGAATTAACTATAAGCTACAAGTAAATGTATAATAATTGGGTACGTTGGTAATTTTATCCACTAGAGGGAGCTTTTGGTCCTATTTTAATCGAGTGCTTCCCTTTGCAAGATATATTATATTATATTATATTATATTATATTATATTATATTATATTA
>CAIGQZ010004081.1:6855038-6870136 GCA_903798205.1 Danio tinwini
CAGTGTTGTATAATACATATAATTTGATGTTAAATAATATTAGACTTTAAATCAATTATTTTTATTTATTTACATTTTTAATATAGTTCAGTAATGCCCTGTTTATAACTTTCTGTAGAGTTCTATAGTTTTCTTTCTAAATGGCAGTATCTTCTGATGTGTTACAGTAGTGCAATACACAGCAAGTGTACAGAGGGCAGACGAGTGCAGCGATATCAGTCTCAGAGTAACATTTCTAGTCTTTTTTCCTCATCAAACACGGGTCAGTTAATGAGGTGAAGTGGAGCACCAGCTGCTCGTGTGTTAATGGGGAAGATCCAGATGATGTTCGGGGTTATAAAGGAGAAACACAATTTTTTTTTTTACTCCGGAGCCTCATCTGGACTTAGAGCCTGTTCACTGCTAATGAAGTAGAAAAATGTCGCTACAGTTGGTGGTGCAAACACATGAAGCATTGTGGGCATGGACATCATTAGTGTTGTATTTTTACTGAAAGACTGTGCTATAAATTAACATTGATGTCTGCGATTTCAACAGTAAAACACTGTAAAAATACTATAGTAAAAATATGTAACCTGTTTAGCAGTCCCTGCATGATGCTTGTGGGAAAATTTGTTTGATATGAGCATTGGTTCATCATGTGACTTTCTCATTCAAACCTCAAATGGTTGTGTTTTTGTCTGTGTAACAAACTTAAAGGTGCTGTATGTAAGTTTTTGACTCTTTTAATGCATGACATATACCATAATATGTTTGGAGATATTTAAGGAACATGCTAAGTGAACATTCTTGTTTATCTGAACAACAATGCTGATGTCAGATATTCTGCTTTGAAAATATCTGTTATATGCCAGAACGCTGTCTTTGTTTTGATTCTTTTAACCAGCCCACTGCCAGTTTAGCCAATTATTTTTCAGCACCCCGGGTTGCCTTCATGGAAAACAGCATATTTTATTCATTCAGTCATGTAGGCTCTCAAAGTATGTGTCTGTGACCAAAATTCGACCTTTGGTGGACAGTAGCAGACTCCAAAATAAGAAAGAGATTTAGAGTTCCACTAGACGTTGTTAATTAGCAAATAATAAAACTATTATGAATGTAAACATTAGGTGAGCAGGTTACTTTATAACCCTGTGTCTTAACAACACACTACATGATGAGATACGCAGTGATAAGCAGTTTAGCTGTTTGCACCGGACGAAATTTAAATACAGCCATTCAGAATAGTGCACTCACTGCACTCCCAACAAACTGGTAAGGTTTATAATCTAATTAATACATATTAAACCTATTTAACATTATTAAATGTACATGCTGAATCACTGATATGTGTTGGCTTGTCACAGGTCTAAAGTTCAATTTCAAGCAATTTATTTTATTTTCAAGATCTGAGGTGAACTATATGCTGCTGCTTTCGGTAGTATGGCAATAAATGTTATGTAAAATGGCATTCAAACTTACATTATTAGCATTTAACACTGAATAAAGCACATGAGGTGTACCTAAGGTGATCAGTGTCAGTTTTCTGTTGTTCAGCTGAAAAAAAATAGAAATCGTTTCTAAAGATATAAACTAAAATAAAAACTCATTTTAATATGGAAAATATTCCTTTTATTGCGTGCCGTTGCTTTTATTTAGAACACTGTTTAAATCAGCCTTCACGCTCGATTGTCAGGCACACTCCTGTTAGTGTCATCAATCTGGCAACCTGCGCTTGTATGTGTTTTGAACCAGGATTGTACCTATTTCAACCACTGGGTGTCAAACTTACATACTGCAGCTTTAAGTTGTGTAGATGTTAGTACTTTAAAACATTAGTGTATGACAAAGAAAAAATATGAAATATGGTCATTTATCGTAAAATTTATAAACTTGTGTTACATTCCTGTCGTATTTTAGCTGTCAAATTTCGGCAACCATGCACAGCTGCTGTTATTTTACTGTAAAATTTAGACATTTATTTTTACTATATGATAATTAAAAAAGATCCTGAGATGGATGAGATTCAGTTACTTCTGTCTGTATAATGAATAATAAAACTACTTGAAAGCCTAAAGCAGAAGAAATATAAAATATAAAAATTTTAAGAAGGTTTATTTTTAAATAAAACCAAAACAACATGCAAAATAATGACGAACAAAAGGTATTTGTGGGAAACTATGAATATTGCGGTTTGTAAAATAATATGGATTACACATTTTAGATAACCTTTTTCTCTTCTTTCTAATTACTTTTGGTCAAACTCATTTAGGCGATTCATTCCGCTGTGGCGACCTCTGATTAATAAAGGCACTAAGCCGAAGAGAAAATGAATGAAACTCATTTATGACATTCCTACATATAAAAAAATCTTGAAAAGAATGAAAATATTGTTGGCTCAGTGGTTAGCACTGTCACATCACAGCAAGAAGGTCGCTGGTTCGAGCCCTGGCTGGGCCAGTTGTCATTTCTGTGTGAAGTTTGCATGTTCTCCCCATGTTGAAGTGGGTTTCCTCTGGGTGCTTCGGTTTCCCCCACAGTCCAAAAACATGCACTATAGGTGAAATGATTAAGCTAAATAGGCCGTAGTGTACAGTATGTGTGTGAATGAGTGTGTCTGGGTGTTTCCCAGCACTGGGTTGCTTGAAGGGCATCCTGCGTAAAACATATGCTGGACAAGTTAGTTGTTCATTCTGCCTCCAATTCAACAACATAAAAATTGCTTCTCTCAGAAACAGCTAGAAACAAGTTACACTGTAAATTGAATGCAAATTTTAAAAGAGGATTTAACTTGATTATTGAAATATGTTTTACAAGAAAATACTTTGTTTTATCTATACACTTTTAAAGTGCACATGAACAAAAAAACTGTAAGGGGCTTTCTTATGAAACGCAGATGCTTAACCCAGCCCAAATCTGATATAACATGTATCAAATAATGTGATTACATAATGCACATGTATTTTATTTATTTTATAACAGTGATTCTTAATATAATATCATATTAAATATATGAGAGTCAGTTTGACAAATAATGCAAGTTGGGAGAAACATCTGGTTAATCAGTTTTTTCTTAAACATCTCAAAGCTTTTTTCTCAAAAAGTTCTGAAAACAAGTACATAACTTGAAAATTATCAATGACAGCAAAATTAACATGCATGTCACTTTTTTCCGTGAGATGTTTTCGGTTTGCCAAAAATACGTGGCTCTCCAGCTGTCTCCCTTCAATAATATTTTACAGTTTAAAAATGATAACCTTTACTAGAAATCAGTTTGCTTAAAAAAAACTCAATTCCCATTTTATTGTATTTTTTTTACAGCAAAATATAATCATTTACAATAACAGAATGTTTCGACCAATGCGCCTGTGCACTTTTTTGTCCTTTATTTTCTCAATAATAGTAAAATATGATTTTTGTTCTTTATAGCCAAAATTAAAACGTTGCTGAATACTTTTGAATTATTTGAAGTAACTGTGTTATTTTTATAATAGTAAAATGTTTGTTTACTTTAAATTGTGTTGATTTTCAGAAAAAAAGAGTTTATTTACCAGAATTTAAATTGTCATTTCTTTATTTATGGGCTTGCTCAACATGTAACGCTTCATAATTGTTTATTTTTGAGTTGTGCATGGTCAAAAATGAAGGTTGTGTTTAAACCTGTATTATTCATAGTAATATAAACACCCCAATGGCTCTTTAAAAAAATGCATTTGGCAAAAAATCCTAAAATGGCTTAAAAATAGGTTGCCGAGTTAAAGGAATAGTTCACCCCAATAATTTACATTTTCTCACTATTTACTTGTGCTCAAGTGGTTCCAAACCTTTATGAGTTTCTTTCTTCTGTTGAACACAAAATAAACTATTTTCAAGAAAGCTGATTTCCATAGTATAAAAAAATACCACAGGTTTTCAATATTCTTCGAAATATCTTCTTTTGTGTTTAACAGAAGTCAAATGGGTTTTGAACAAGTAAAGAGCCAGTGAATGATGGTAAAATTAACATTTTGCTAGTGAACTATCCCTTTAAAAACGTGTATTTGTTGAGGTAAAAGTGTGGCTGTGTGCTCGTGTACGGGAGGGCACTTGAAAGCTCTCCGCGGCGGCTACAGGTGCGCGCTCGATTCTTCCCTCATTGGCTCATCGGGGACCCGCGTTCACTGCGCGTTCATGGCGTTACACTCGCGCTCGACGCGCACCACAGCTGCGACTGACGTATTTAGACAAGAAATTAATGCCCTGTGAAACTTCAGCTCCCGAATGTGATGTTTGCAGACGCCGTGGGTGTTTCCCCGCTCATTCCTCTGCTTTAACTAGCCCTAAAGCACGCCGGTGGATCTACACGGCAAATTCTGAAGGACGTTCTCACGGGGAAAAAAAACACGAACAAAAGCGGTTGTCTTGTCAGAGAGCGTGGATTTACCGTTATCCAAGTTGGTAACGGCTGCCGAAGCACGGACTGTGGGGGAAATGGGCACTTTACGCGATCTTCAGTACGCGTTACAGGAAAAGATTGAAGAATTGAGACAGAGAGACGCGCTTATCGACGAGCTGGAGTTAGAGCTCGACCAGAAAGACGAACTCATACAGAAGCTACAGAATGAGTTGGACAAGTACCGATCCGTGATAAGACCCGCAACTCAACAAGTCCATAAGCAGAGTGCCCTTCAGGAGCACCAGAGGACCAAGAGACAGGCGATCTCAGCCGAACCCACAGCCTTTGATATCCAAGACCTCAATCACGTCACCCTGCCTTTCTACCCAAAGAGCCCACAGTAGGTGCCGCTTAAATCAGATTATGATAGTTTCCATCAAACGGTGCTGATGATTTGCATTACTGATACTATATGCTAGTGCAGTCTTGTTATTACACGTGTTGCGCTGTTCTTATTTTAAGCCAGAAATCTTGGTCAGTAGGACACCTTGAGTTGTGTGTGGTGTGGGTAATAATCATAAGCATCCATCAAACCTGTCTCCGCGTCTATGCCTTCATTACTTTGCTAATGGGATGCATTGTGAATGCAGGCAGAGTGCCAGTCTGGTGTTTCCACCTGTTGATTCTGTTAATCAACTTTGAAAGGGAGAAAAAAAGTGTCTGTTCATGTGCAGATTACAGTTTATGCTGGTTTTTGCAAAAGACTGCTTGCATTAGATTAGTTTTAACATAGAACAAGCATCTAATTAAAAGTGTGAGCAAGAATAAATTTTATATTAGCAGCCTATAATTAATAGTGAAGTAAAAAAAAAGTCAAATATTCAACAGTACCGGTGGCACAACTAGTAGAAGACAGGTTATATTTATATAATACCAACTTTATTATTATAAGGTGTAATATCATTTGGCAAATGTTTGGGATATCATTACAAATATTGGAAGCAAAACTTGAAAATAAGATGAAGGTTTTAGTATTTTGAAATATCAGAAAATCGTGTTCACTCAGCAATTGATAGTAAATTCCACAATTAATTACTGTATAAAGAAACAGCAATGACACATCAAAACTCAAATACTATTTTTTTTTTCCTTTTTTTAAACATACCTTAATAACCGCTGTTTACCTTAAAAAAATATTTAATAGTGATATGATGTTATTGCTTCCATTGAAGTGGAAAATCTCAAGTTTTGCCAGAGAACATCAGGCTTTGCTCTTATCAGCATGAGTGCTGCCAGCAAAGCTTAAGGAGAGGATCACTTTTAAAACATTTTGGAATTCTTGTTCAATTTCCAATCATACGATGCCGCTATTTATTATAGGGATTTATTTATTTATAGAGTGGGTTATTTTTCTAATAAGTATGAAAAACACTATGTTGACCAAAACTCTCTTCAGTATTGGTTTGAAGTCATTTTTAGTCTCTATCTCTCTCTCTCTCTCTCTCTCTCTCTGTATGTATATATATATATATATACTAATATGTTGCTTTAAATAAACAATATGGACCATTTAAGTAGAAAAGGTGTCTGTTTTGAAAGAATACTGCCCAAGTTCTGTTAATTTACTTATCCTCAGGCCACCCAAGATGTAGCCTAAAGAAGACGTTTAGATGAAAATGATGATAATGTCTTCAGTGAAAAAAAAAAAAAAATTACATTCACTGGCACTTAAAGGTGCATTAGGCGATTGTCTTCAGATTATTTTTTGCTGTTGTGCTGATTGAAAGTCCCTTCACATTCCACTAGTAATGATTAACTGATCTAAATGTATTTATGTATATTTTTAATTTCTGGGTAAGGCATAAGACAAAAAAAATGTTCATCCAATTAAAATTCATCGACAATTCCCATCATTTTGATAAGTAGCCCAAACTGTCTGTCAGCAAATGTAGATTTGCACAACTGCGCATTCGTTCATGCAGATCTGCCGATGCATGATCATGAGGGCCACGGTAATGTGAACACGAGTGACAGCACTAAAAACATATGCTGAATCACAACTTTTTAAAATCCTGAATCAATATTGGAGTTACTTTTTAAACGCTGGAGGAGGGATGACATGATGACTTAAGTGTTTCTTATAGACAGGTTATGTTCTGTTTTAAAACTCTTTTAGTCATGCAATGCTTATGTAGATTTTGTTGTTACGAATGGGTTATATGCCTAGAAGTGTTGTTCAGCCACTGAAATCTCCCTATTTTCAGTTTCATAAGGGACATTTTACAGTATCGATTATGTAGATATTTATTTAGTTTAACAACAAAACATAAGTAAATAGTGCCTAGCCTATTCCGCCTAGCCTGCTTTACTGAGGTGAAGTTGCTTTTATATTCACATCACTTTGGCTCATTTTTTAACAAAGACAACCTGTGACGCGCTCCCTATATTGTTTACCATGCTACCTTGAAAATTTGGTCTGAAAGATCATGCAAGTACGGCTTAGTAATAAGTGTAATTCCTACATGCCGCCGGCCAAACACTAAGCATACAGTAGTCGCTTTAGGACAAAGCATGTGAGAGAGTGAGACTGATGAGAGAGTGATGACAAGTTTTGCTTGCTAACCACATAACTGAAAACGTGTTAGATATAATACAGTTTTTTCATTGGGAATTGTAGTATTATATAAAGTTTTCTATCTGGTGAATGACATGATCTAGTGGGTCTCTGTCATCTTTAATGTGCGCGTTCATGATTTCAGGAGGTGTGGCTTTGGACGACAGGGAGGGATTGTATTTGAAAGATATTATGCTAGCCGGTTAGTATTTAGGCAGATCACCTACTGCACCTTTAACTTTTTGTGTGTGTATGATTTCTTACAATCCAGGTATTATAAAGTTTAAGAATTGGTCTGTGCAAGAAACTGAACATTATTTACAATATTATTACCTACTGTATTAACCCAACGCTTTGATTAATGCTTTATAAGCTGATACAAAATATAATGCTGTTTGTTTACAAAGTGATTCTTATACTTGTTGCTGCATCATATATAAAAAGTACAATTACATACAGTTGAAGTCAGAATTATTAGCCCCCCTTTAATTTTTTTTCTTTTTTAAATATTTCCCAAATGATGTTTAACAGAGCAAGGAAATTTTCACAGTTTGTCTGATAATATTTTTTTCTTCTGGACAAAAGTCTTATTTGTTTTATTTCGGCAAGAATAAAAGCTGTTTTAAATTTTTTTAAGAACCATTTTAAGGTCAAAATTATTAGCCCCTTTAAGCTATATATAGTTTCGATAGTTTACAGAACAAACCATCTTTATACAATAACTTGCCTAATTACCCTAGTTAAGCCTTTAAATGTCACTTTAAGCTGTATAGAAGTATCTTAAAAATATTTAGTAAAATAGTATTTACTGTCATCATGGCAAAGATAAAATAAATCAGTTATTAGAAATTAGTTATAAAACTATTATGTTTAGAAATGTGTTGAAAAAACAGAAATTGGGAAAAAAAATAAACAGGGGTCTAACAATTCAGGGGGCTAATAATTCTGTATGTATGTGTGCTATCTCAAACAGAGATAGATTTTTTACAGATTTGATGCATGTCATTATGCAACACGAAGCTTATACTGTCATAAACGCACTCGGGACAGTTTGCAAATGCTGTAGATTTAAGCTAATAATGTAAAAGTACACTGAAAAATGTTCATTTACTTTAATGTAAATGATGCAGATTTTGGTGTGGCAGGATGGCACAGTGGGTAGCGCTGCTGCCTCACAGCAATAAGGTTGCTGGTTTGAGCCTCGGCTGGGTCAGTTGGCATTTCTGTGTGGAGTTCATGTTCTTCCCGTGTTTGTGTGGGTTTCCTCCGGGTGCTCCGGTTTCCCCCACAAGTCCAAAGACATGCACTATAGGTGAATTGGGTGAGCTAAATTGTCCATAGTGTATGTGTGTGAATGAGTGTATGGGTGTTTCCCAGTGATGGGTTGTAGCTGGAAGGGCATGTGCTGAATAAGTTGGCGGTTCATTCCGCTGTGGCGACCCCTGATTAATAAAGGGACTAAGCCGAAAAGAAAATGACCAAATGAATGAATGATTCAGATTTTTGTTTACCTCATTTTAGAGACCGGTATATGTTTGTCAGACTCTGAAAGTGCCTTTAATGTTCAACAAAAGGGAGAAAAAAGGTCACCTACATCTTAGATAGCCTGAGGGTGAGTACATCAACAGTGATTTTTTCATTTTTTTGGGGGTGGACTATCCCTGTAGGCCGTTTTAAACTGCATGGACAGTTCAGTGAAACTGCATAATGAACTATAATGAAATTCACACAACTGGAAAGTAGAGTAGATTTTTAGTTCCATTGAGAATGTTTTCATCTTCTGCTCAGCTGGGTCTCTAGAGCAGCATTATCCAAAAGCCTTCCTTATCCACCAGAAATGCCATTATTATTTTTTTCTGTAACTCCTTATTCTCAGAGTTTTTTTTTCACAGTTTGTGAGCATTTCAATACTCCTTGTGTTTATGTCTGGTGAATATTTACTTTATGCTGTGTGGATTTTGGTGGAGAGCCAGATGCCTACCATCTTTGTGAGGATGTGTTTGTGCTGGCATTCACGAACACGGATGGTACATGTATTAGACTGACTTCACTAAAACAATAACTGTGCATGAAACCATTTGATGATTCATTCATGCCCATAGTTTTTTTTTTTATTGCAGTCAAAGTACAGTTGCAGTTTAGTACTTCAACATAGAGATCCTATATGATTTATTTGATTTAAAGACAATATGAGATTGAAGTTTGTAGCTGTAAATCCACATTTGTCACTTTTAATATTTTGGCTTAATTATATAATGCTTATTGTTCTGTTCAGGGTGACACGGTGGCTCAGTCGGTAGCACTGTTGCCTCACAGCAAGTAGATTGTTGGTTTGAGCCCCGGCTGGGCTAGTTGGCATCTCTGTGTGGAGTTTGCATGTTGCATGTGTTTGCGCGGGTTTCCTCCGGGTGCTCCGGTTTCCTCCACAGTCCAAAGACATGCGCTATAGGTGAATTGGATGAACTGAATTGGCTGTAGTGTATAGTGTATAGTGTGTGTAAATGTGAGAGTGTATGGGTTGTAGCTGGTAGGGTATCCGCTGCATAAAACATATGCCGGAATAGTCGGTGGTTCATTCCACTGTGGTGACCCCTGATAAATCAGAGACTAAGCCAAAGGAAAATGAATGAATGAATGCATGTGTGTGCATGTGTATGTAGAAAAGAAAAGAAAAACCTATACTTGTCAGGCCTTTTCAAATACTGGCCAATGACCATGTGCAACCATTGATCATGCACAAAAGACCATGCATAGATGGTTGTGTGTGTTTTTGAACATAAAAGCATGGAGAATATCAGTTTAGTTATTTTTTTCCATTTAAATGTTGTCGCAAACTAAAATAATAGAAGCTCTGCTGCAACAATAATCCCAACACAGACTCATTCTAAAATGTAGCCCTATATACATTTCTGAAAATTGCGAATTATGTAGCTAGAGCTACGTATGGCTGCATTTCATCTTTAAAACAAACGCTACGAGGCGGTATGACGCCATTCCTTTTCTTACTGACCAGCTGACCGCTTACCTCCGTATGGACGACTTTTCTGCTCTTACCAGTTTGTCCGGTAGCTCGACATGTACGTCAGCGGACTTGAGATGTAGAGAGGAGTTGACCACGACAACTAGGTTCGAATCTGGTGAAGGCCATATATACTTGCAAAATAAAAGAAAGTTTTGCTATAAAAAAACTAAGTATTGAGCAAAAAATAAATGCAAATCTCCAAAAATCGCGAATCGCAAATTAATTTTTGAGAAATAAAAATGACACTTGCAAAAAAAAACAACAACTAAGCAGTGCAAAAAAAAAAAAACAACAACAAAAAAAAACTATATATATTTATAAAACATTTTTATAGCATTGCCTTTACAAAGCTGGCTCAGTCAATTGCAGTGCTCATTTTGATTGGCTTTTTCAACCGTGAGATTGCGATGCTGGTTTCACTTTGCCATTCATGTTTCTGCGCGTTTCACTTTGTGGTCCTGATTTGACAAGGGGGCGGAATCAAGGAAACTTGGGCATTTACGGCAATGCTATAAAAATGTTTTGCGAATGTGTGTGTGTATGTGTATATATATATATATATATATATATATGCATAATTTTTTTTTTAATTGTAACTTTTTTTTTTGCACTGCTTGATTTTTATTTGCGGTTCTTTTTTTGTTTGCGATTTTTGGAGATTTGGATACATTTATTTTTTGCTCAATACTTAATTTTTTATTTTTTTTTATTTTAGACAAAAACAGAAGCCAAAAAATAAAATAAATAAGTAATTAACAGGATGAGAATGTGGTAAATGTGCTTTTCCAAACACTGCAGTTGGGTTTAGGTAACGGGGTGGGCGGGTCAATCAATGCTTTTTAAAATACTATTGGTTGGGTTTATGGAAGGGGGAGGGTGGGGAGATCGGTCGTTTGCGAGAGAAATTTGAGATCTGAAAAAGCGTACACAGCTAGCCTCAGGTGGATTCACGAAAACAAAAACTGCGAAAAAATGTAGCCCCTGGAACGTATTTTGTTCTCTTCAGAAATGTATATAGGGGTACATAATCAGAACGAGCCTGCGTTGAATAATTCTGCCCATGGAACACTTTAAAGGGAAAAAAAGATTATATAAAGGTTATGCTTAGACTTTTGTCCTTTACTCCCCTCATGCACAACACTAACCTTTAAAAACAGCTTCTGGAACACCTGACATTTGTTGTTAAAGTTTGTTACATCAAAGCATGTCTTTGCATTGTCCTCTCCCACTCTGAGGCCTCTGTCAAGTTTAGTGGAATGTGTCCATCTTGCTTCCCACCAAAAAAGAGCATATTTTCTCCTTTTAAGGAAAGCGCTCAGTGTTGTTCTCCACGTCTGGGCAGACATGAGTCTGTGTTAAACAAAAGAGCAGAGAGTGGGTTAAGAGCTGTAAAAGCATGCTGAGAGGGAAGGACTGTTAGGTAGGAGATGGCAACACATACTGCACGTGTGCCAATCCACACTATCTGCCAGCCTATCTGAAGTTATTCAGCGTGGCTCAACAAAGCCATGCTCCATCTGGATCAAAAATCACTCCGGCATTTCACTGCGCCGCCTGCCAGGGCACCATAATGATGCCTCAAATATCAAAGACTCTGATTAAATTGAGGCTCCTGATGCGAGGTGGCATTTTCTGCACTTTTTGCTATGGAAACCCCTTTCAGAGGGGTACTGATGATGAAATTTGACCACCACCTATAGCTATAAGTTTCAAGAGATTGTTTGTGTGTGCTTGTGATGGCCCTTTATGATGTATTGTTTGATCCAGCTAAAAAGAAAATAAAACATTTAGACCCTTTTCGCACCTGCACTGTAAAACATATCTGTTAATTAACCATTTCTGTATTTTGTGATTTACCACTCTAAAAAATGTAATGACAAAAAGTCAAGACAACTAATATTTTTATGTTGCTTTAACTTATTTTGATAAGTTAGTCAGATTTTATTAGGCCAATCAAAGTTTAACTTAACATTTTAGTCAGTTTGATTAATGTATGTTGAGATGACTCATTAATTTGATTCCACAAAAACAATTTAAGGCAGCAAGAATTTTTTTTACAGTGTGTTTTCCATTTATTTATGGTTGTGAATTGCATCATGGCACCTTAATCTCTTCTCTGTCGACCTTTTATGTAAAAAATGTAACTACAGGCATCACGGTGGCGCAGTGGGTAGCATGATTGCCTCACAGCAAGAAGGTCGCCTTGGCTGGGTCAGTTGGCATTTCTGTGTGGAGTTTGCATGTTCTCCTCGTGTTTGCATGGGTTTCCTCCAGGTGCTCCGGTTTCCACCACAAGTCCAAAGATGTGGTATAGGTAAATTCATTCATTCATCCATTTGCTTTTCGGCTTAGTTCCTTTATTAATCTGGGGTCGCCACAGCAGAATGAACCGCCAACTTATCTAGCATATGTTTTACGCAGCGGATGCCCTTCCAGCAGCAACACATCACTGGAAAACATCCATACACACTCATTCACATACATACACTACGGTCAATTTTAGCTTACCCAATTCACATATAGCACGTCTTTGGACTGTGGGGGAAACCGGAGCACCCGGAGGAAACTCATGCCAACACGAGGAGAACATGCAAACTCCACACAGAAATGCCAACTGACCCAGCCGAGGCTCGAACCAGTGACCTTCTTGCTGTGAGGGGATTGTGCTACCCACTGTGCCACCGCGCCACCCCAAAACCTTACCAGTGATATGTTTATCATCTTCTTTTGCAGAAATAAATAGACCTGCTTATTTGACCACCATTTATTAGGTTTCTGGTTTTATCAGAATCCAGGTATCCTTGAGCATTTTGATCTTTCAACATTTAAGATGTTTTTGGTATGTGATTTCTTCATATTGAAGTTGAACCATAAGAGTTTGATTGTAAATGGACAAATAAACCACACTAAAAGAACAGTGTTAGTTTTAATTGAATCGCTTGAAACATAATGTATAGTGTGAATACATCCTTAGCTGGCATTAGGCAAGACACTTCAGGCACAAACATTGTTTTCATGCACAGATCAGTTTTGAGATTGTGGCTTTTTCCGAACCAGGCTCATGAAAAAACATGAGGGTTGCAACATTTTTTTAACAATGATGCTGCTTCTTGCAAGTTTTGCATACATTAGGTTTAGAAAAACAGTATAACAATATACAGTAGGGGAAAAAAGTGTTGAACATGTCATGTTTTTTTCCTGGGAATAATATTTCTAAAGGAGCTGTCAACATGGAATTAAACCAGATTTTGGTCAAATAAAACAAAACAAAAGTTATCTGAAAAGGAGTGATGTGTAATAACAATGAAAAGACACACGGATAAAGTACTGAACTACTGAAATGTATTTAATACTTTATATAAAATGCTTTTTTTTGGTGTCGGCAGCTTAAAGATGCCTCTCTTATGGAGAATCTAGTCACATATTTTTTTCACAGACTTCAACAGTGTAAAAATCTTAATGGTTCTGTGAGTCTCGTCTATCAAATCTGATCTTTATTTTGTATTTTCTATTGGATTCAAGTCAGGTGATTGGCTGGGCCATTCTATAGCTTGACTTTCTTTCTCTGAAATCATTTGCGATTTCCTTGGCTGTGTTTTGGATCATTGTCTTGCTGAAATGTCCACCCAGTTTCATCTTCATCATCCTGCTAATGTAGATGTTGGACTGAAGCAGCTAATACTTATTTACAATGACGAAGGGCAGAGGGTTGCTGATGAACTACTGAGAGATTTTAGTTGGTGTCAGGGCTTTCACAGCCTTTCTACAACTTCCTTTCTATTGTGGTTTTCAATACTTTTTTTCCTGTGTCATTTTATTATGTATAACTTAATTAGTAAATTGGTTACATTTATTTTCTTTGCATATATGGATTTATTTGGTTGTTACCAACATCTTCGAAAATTTTGAAGCCAACAGCACCTTTAGAAATATATTTTCTGAGAAAAATGGTGACGTGTTCATATTTCCCCCACTGTATGTGTGTGTGTGTGTGTGTGTGTGTGTGTGTGTGTGTGTGTGTGTGTGTTTGTACAGATGAAGAGATTAAAAAAGAGATGCTCAAACCTTTCAAATCTTTTTGAATTATTTAAAATCGAACAAAAAGTGCTCAGGGGTACCTTAAATAATATGTCGGTGCTCTTTGGGTAAGGGATTCATCATAATAAACAGCAAAAATCAGTCCAACGCACTCAAAAAATGTGGAAAAAACTAAAATTAAAATTTTTTCGAGTGCCTTGGACTGATTTTTGCTGTGGTTTTTATTATTATTTTTTGTTCTATGCATTTTAGTACATGATTAAATAAATAATGGACCATTTGCATATTTAAACATGCATAGCGTTTCAGAAAAAGTTTGCAGTTCTTATTGTAATCAATCAGCTGGTGAAGTATGGTGATTATTTGTTTTAAACTTTGTTAATACTGGATGTTGTGTGCTAATGGCTGAGGAGATAGGGTTTAGAATAATCAAGGGCTACTTTTTTTCTTCATTTCCTCTGGAACAGTGTGCAGGCTTGAGTTTCGGGTAAATGAGCCTTTGGGAACTGAGAAGCTAAAATTAGTCAAACAAGAACTAGCCCTCTTGCATGAGAACACTCTTCCATCATTAGTTACAGTATCAGCGTTTCTGTGAATGTGGCCTGGGCTCTGATCGTGATCTGACAAGTGGAGTAGTTGTAAGTGATTTCTGAATTACTGATTTGCTATTCAAAGCAGGTCATGATACAAACTGATGTGGTCTGAAAGTAGAGAATGTTAGTTTTGAGTTAAACTAACATCAACATGGAATCAAATTTATCTGAATACAAATTCTGAATACAAGTAAAGGTTTCACTGATCTTCTAGTATGTGATTACTACAGTATAAGGGCAATGATACAATTAAGTAACTTGCATTGCTTTTATAGCCATTATAAATCCTAAAGATCACAATGCTATTATTTGATCAGTTTTTGAGATCTCTTTGTCTATCAGCTTGCAAGATTTCATTGCATCTCTTATTTAAAGGGATAGTTCACTCCATAATTGAAAATTTCTGTCATCATTTACCTTCACTTCTTTCTCTTTCTTTCTTTCTTTCTTTCTTTCTTTCTTTCTTTCTTTCTTTCT
>CAIGQZ010004081.1:6870146-6910772 GCA_903798205.1 Danio tinwini
TTCTTTCTTTCTTTCTTTCTTTCTTTCTTTCTTTCTTTCTTTCTTTCCTTCTCTCTTTCTTTCTTTCTTTTTTTCTTTCTTATGTTAAACAGAAAAGAAGATATTTTGAAGAATGCTGAAAACCTGTAACTATTGACTTGCATAGTACTTGTCTGGTACTATGAAAGGCAGTGGTCATGCATGTCATGATTTTGCCAAGTACGATGCGATCCTGGATTAACATCTATGTTGATCCTGGAACATAATTTTTGTTTGAAAATGTAATCCATACCTATTCCCTACTCTATAACTGTAAATTATTTCCAAAATCAGAGGGGATTAATAGTTGGATAACAGTTTTGTTGTTACAAAGGCGACGCTGACAACAGACGTGCGGATACACATGCAGTTTATTAAAGGCAAGGTTGTTCAGGCAATGGTTTAAAACAGGAGCATAAAGGTAATCCAATAAACGTGGTCAAACTACAGGCGAGAGGTCAAGCTAGGCAGCAAAGAATCAAAACAGAAACAAGGCAAGAATTAAAAACTATGGCAAAAACAAACGCTTTGTAATGTTCATGGGAGAAACAAGACTCTGCAAAGTCATTGTGAAATTGAGGTGTATAGTCCATGTAATCAGTGAGATGAGCTACAGCTGTGTCTGTGTGTGAATGTCTACATTATTGTCAGCTGTTGCAGGGGTTGATGGGTGTAAATAGTTCTGGGAGTTGTAGTTCGTTCGGAATACCGAAGTAATCTCTAGCGGAGAAAACATAGCTGGTGATCACAACACACGTAGAAGTGCATAAACCTACCCGTAAGCCTAAACTTAACATAAACATTAATTGTATCTCCTAATTCTGATTGGCTGATTGGAATGGTGTTCCAGGATCAACATAGAAGTTAATCCAGGAACATAGTGAAATCAAGTTGGCGCAGTGGTTAGTTTTTTATTTTTTTATTTTTTGCTTTCTTCAAAATATTTTCTTTAGTGTTCAACAAAATATCAAATCTCATTGAAATTTGAAACCTCTTGAGAAAGAGGAACATTTTGGGTGAACTATCCCTTTAATCTTCAAAAGCAAAAATGTCATTAGAGTTGGGAAAAATGCATTTCTGTGAACCAGTTTATTAACTGAATTGATTCAGAAGTCATTGCGTCATAACTAAAACATTTTTATAAATGTTTATAAATTAAAAAATGTAAATATGTCTATTTATGAAATTTTTTTGTAAACATACACAATAAAAAGGCAATCCAAAGCAATATTTTCTACAGTTTTCATTAAATGTAAATGTATTCATTCATTTTTTTGCTTTTCGGCTTAGTCCCTTTATTAATATGGGGTCGCCACAGCGGAATGAACCACCAATTTATCCAGCATATGCTTTTTTTTACGCAGCAGATGCCCTTCCAGCTGCAACCCATCACTGGGAACCCATAACATCCATGGACCCTCATTCACACAGATACACTACGGACAATTTTAGCTTACCCAAGTCACGTAAAGAGCATGTCTTTGGACTTGTGGGGGAAACCGGAGAACATGCAAACTCCACACAGAAATGCCAACTGACCCCGAGGCTCGAACAAGCAACCTTCTTGCTGTGAGGTGATCGTGCTATCCACTGCACCACCATGACGCCCCATGCTAGTGTATTTCAATCGTAGTTCTTTATATGAAATAACAATTGTATAAGAAAAAAACAATTGTAAAATGCATATAAAATGTGAATATTTTATTAATGATTCCCCTAAAAATCATCACATTTGTATAAATATCAATCTAAGCTATGGCATAATTGAAAGGCAGCGACACACTGAGAATAATAGTTTCAGCTATCACTCAAATAAATATCTGATAAAGCAAAATTACATTTTTCTTTAGCAGATTTTAATAAAAAAATATCGAAAGAAATACTGAAATAAGAAATAAAACACAAAGGGATAAAAATATTGAGGAGAATGTATTAAATGAATTAAAATTACACAAAACAAAATAATGATAATAATAATAAAAAACAAACAAACAAGATTTTATACCAGGACATTATCTGTTAGATTTATTTAACAGCTTAACCTTTAACACAACATAATATCAATCATAATTCAAAACACAGCTAAAAACGTGTTTATTAACCCCATTTTGTAGTTTTCTTAGAGTGCATATGCTAATCTGAGTGATTTTGAAGTGATTTTGGGGTTTTATCTTGCCTTTGTTCTCCTGTCCCATCATCTTATTAATGCCTCTCATTACTGTCAGTCGATGGCCACCCATGTCTGTGTGGGATTAATAGATTGTCTCAATGCAATATCTTCATCAAGTATGAAAAGTGGAATGATTTGCCATTAATCCCCCATTCAGTGTCAAACAGAAGGAACAATGAAGGCCGTATTTCTCCAGACAATTGCAACAATCGGGGGATAAGAAAAAACAGCACATGAAATGAGTTTATAATCCTATAAGTGTTCCATTAGTTTCAATCTCATGTTCCCCTTGGAATTTATATGCATATAAATGATCATGCATATCCGCCGCTGCCGTTATGAGTTTGATTTGTTGGCAGTTATTAGCAGTGATCATTCACAAAGCTTTATCAGCTGTAACAACAAGCAGATACACATGAAATGTGTTCTGTCTTTTTCAGATCAAGCTTATTAAGATTAAAGTGTATTCTAAATGTATAAATATAAATGGTTAGTACAGGGTGTAATAGAGGAAAAAAGTTTATAAAGCAAGGCATTAAATGGTTAGTTTACCCAAAAATTACAATTCTGTTATTAATTACTCACCCTCATGACGTTCCATTCTCCTGGTACTCTGATATTCATCTTCAGAACAGACATGAAGATATTTTAGATTAAATCCGAAAGCTCTCTCAACCTCCACAGACAGCAACAGTCCAGACTCAGTTCAAAGTCCTGAAAAATACCAAAAACATCCACAAAACAGACCTTATGGCTTCAGTGGTTCATTATCAAGCTATGAGAATACTTTTGTGTGCACATAAAGCTAAAATAACAACTTTATTCAACAGTTTCTTCTTCTCTTTGTCAGTATAGGGTGCACGTTTTTGAGATAGGTGATCCGAGTCTCACTTGTCGTCTGCTGACGTATTACTTAACATGTCCATGTGCTTTGTTCGAAGTCTCGCACAGGCATTCGGGGTATACATCAGTGCACAGTGCTTGTAAATGTTTGCCAGGGGCATCGCTAGACCACATTTACTGGATTCCTGTCAACCGTCCCGTTTTTCCTGGGATTCTCCCGTATTTTACAGTTCTATCCCGCTATCATCCCGTAAAGGTATTTTCCCATATTTCTCCCGTATTTTCAGTCTTTCTCTGAAAGTTGGGAATAAACATTAAAGAGCAGAGCCTCCCTATACGCAACCCATACTGCCAAACCACCAGGGGCCGCCTTTTGCTCTTAAATGCGAGTCTGTTCTGTGCTTTCGCTTTGTTTAGGCATGAAAACACTTTGAAATAAATATAAAAACGGCAAGATTCCCTTTCCTTTTATTACAGGTGGCGTCTCCCCTTTCATATGCAATCCTCAAAATAGCGTCATATAGCGATGCATGACTGTCAGCTGACGCGCTCCATAGTGATAAATAGACATTGTTTCCCAAACAGATTCTGTACATGCGATTTGAAGCGGAGTGAAAATCTGGGTTTTGGGTGCGTGTTTAAACAGACATATACACATAATTAATAATAATAATATCTAAATATGTTGATCTTGGTGAGGGTTTTTTTCAAACACTACTAATTTCGTCCTAAATGAGCATAAACAGTTAGGAAAGCAATCGAATGCTTGCTTTATAACGTTAGATGTGTGCATTTTTTAAAGTGACACCTGTTGTTTATCGTAATTAAACAAAAAAAAAATCTAAATAAGAGATTTATTCGTTGATCTTTAATCAGAATGTGTAAGTTATACAGTGAAGAAACGGCTAATGAGATTTGATAACTTGATTTAATTTCATTATAATAGCTAATAATTTTATTAAGCTGAACTGTTTGCTAATGTATTTGCTGCTAATGTATACTATTTATTTTTTATTTTGTAAATAATAATACTAAAACATATTACTGACCATTTAACCGTTTATTTACAATGAAACAAATTTAGTAATTTGGGGATTTTTTAAGGGTGGTGGTGCTGGGGGTGGGGTGGGGGGTTTGGCGTCGGGGGAATCCCTTATTATGGTGGGCATATCCCTTATTTTCACGTCCCAATGTTGACAGGTATGATTTGCTGTTGCACGTGCCCAAGTAAAAATCACCAATGCCCCAGTAAATGCTTTGAGTTACAATTCACATTTTATGTAAGTGCATTAATGAAGAGTTGTAATCTCAAAATAAATATGCTATTCTCTATGTACAATGTAGTTTAATTGAAAACAAACTGACATATACGCACAGAAAACATACCCGCTTTCCTCATGCACCGCTCCTGCTTGATGCTGACGTGGGTTGTGCGGTTGAGGGAGGCCCGTGCCTCAGTAGAGCTTTATGTCTAGCAACACCCCTGATGCTCGCCCTATACTGACACTGAATCAACACTATTGCTACAGTCCATATCACTGTTTTACAAGTGCCAAGGAAGCATCTGGATTTGAAAGTTAGATATTGTAATCAACGTTTGGTTTTTGATACGTGCTATCAGTGGTAAACACTCACAACACACTGGGCCATCTGACCAATCAGAGCTCAGTGGACTTTTGTAAAGGAGGGATTTAGAGAGACTGGATGCATGAATCAGCTTACACACACTGTCAGATTAGATGTTATGTTATTAATGATTGTCTATTTTGAGAAAATTATAGTGTTTTTGATCTTGTCTGGTTGTAGATGTCCATATAAGTTAACCCGATAAACCTAATAAGTTAATTGAACTCAAACTGTTTGAGGAAACCGATTGCGACAAACCATTTAAGTTTTGAAACAAAATGTTTTAAGTACTGTAAACTTGAAACAACTCCAAAATTGACTTGTTGCTTGTTCAAACTACTTATTTAAATTGAGCTGAAACAACACAATCAATTCTTGAGTTTTGGGGGGCAACAACTTAATTGTTTTATGTTCAACCCACCTAAATTTTGGCTAAGAAACTTTACAATTAAGTATTTCTTTGTTTTTGTTTACCCCTTTCTGGAAATGTAAAAATAGTTGACTTTTTGTTAAACAGTGAATAAAAGAGAATATTTTTCTTTTGAAATCTTTCTTTCCCCCAAGTTTTCTTTCCCCCTTATATCTTAAGTGAATGTATGCTGGGATAGAGAAAAAGGAGATTCTCCACGCACATTATTAAACTTTGGTTTATTATTATTTAAATCAAACTAATTAATTATTTATTTATTTATCAATATTTATTATTTGGTTGTTACATTTTTCTCTGAATCCCCTAGGAAAGGGATGATAGATGTAACAGTGCAGTATGTAAGTTTGACACCCAGTGGTTGAACTAGGTATTGCACTCCTGCATCAAAACAAACCGAAGCGCCGGTGGCCAGATTGAGGACAGGAGCGACTGATTTAAACTGTGTTCTAAATAAAAATGACACGCGGTAGAGGGAATATTTTCCATAGTAAAAGGAGTTTTTGTCAAAACCATCACCTTGAATTGATATATCAGAATCAGAATCAGAATCAGTTTTATTGCCAAGTGTGCTTCACACACACAAGGAATTTGTTTCGGCAACAGAAGCTTTCAGTGTACATAAAGTGACGAGTGACAACACAAAATTAAATACAAGAAAAGAAAAGGCAATAAACATTAAACAGAGATGCAGTTAGTCAAAAAGATCTGGATGTTGAATGTATGTACAGATATGTTGTAAATATACAGGTTATAAGGTGCTGTGTACAAGTGCGTATGAGAAAGTATTGCACGTTTATTGCACAGTAGGGGAATATTTAACTGTTCATGAGGTAGATGGCCTGAGGAAAGAAACTTTTCCTGTGTCTATCTGTTTTTGTGCTTGGTGCTCTGTAGCGCCGACCCGACGGTAACAGTTCGAACAGGTAGTGTGCTGGGTGTGAGGCGTCCAGAGTGATTTTACGAGCCCTTTTACTCACTCTGGAAGAGTACAGTTCTTGAAGTGTGGGAAGGGTAGTGCCAGTAATTCGTTCAGCAGTCCGGACTATTCGCTGTAGTCTACGGAGGTCGGTTTTGGCAGCTGAGCTGAACCAGACGGTGATTGAAGTGCAGAGGATGGATTGGATGACAGCTGAGTAGAACTGTACGAGCAGCTCCTGTGGCAGGTTGAACTTTCTCAGCTGACGAAGGAAGTACAGTCTCTGCTGGGCTTTCTTTACAATGGAGTCTATGTGAATGTCCCAATTCAGATCCTGAGAGATGGTGGTGCCCAGGAACCTGAATGACTCTACTGCAGCCACAGTGCTGTTCATGATGGTGAGTGGGGGGTGTGCAGGGGGGTTTCTCCTAAAGTCCACTATCACCTCCACTGTTTTGAGCGTGTTCAGCTCCAGGTTGTTGTATCTGCACCATAAAGCCAGCCACTCCACCTCCTGTCTGTATGCAGACTCGTCACCGTTCCGGATGAGGCCGATAACAATAGTGTCATCCGCAAACTTCAAGAGCTTAATGGAGGGGTCTTTTGCAGTGCAGTCGTTTGTGTACAGGGAGAAGAGCAGTGGGGAGAGAACACATCCCTGGGGGGCACCAGTGCTGATGGTGCGGCTGTCGGATGTGATTTTGCCCATTCTGACTAGCTGTTGTCTATCTGTCAGAAAGCTGGTGATCCATTGACAGACAGAGCTAGGGACAGACAGCTGGGTCAGTTTGTTCTCGAGCAGTGATGGGACGATGGTGTTAAAGGCAGAACTGAAGTCCACAAACAGTATCCTTGCGTAGTTCCCTGGTTTGTCCAGATGTTCTAGGATATAATGCAGTCCCATGTTGACTGCATCATCCACAGAGCGGTTTGCTCTATAGGCAAACTGCAGGGGGTCCAGCAAAGGTCCAGTGATGTCCTTCAGATAAGCTAGCACCAGTCTTTTGAATGACTTCATGGCCACAGATGTTAAGGCAACAGGTCTGTAGTCATTGAGTCCTGTGATCTTTGGTTTCTTTGGTATTGGGATGATGGTGGAGCATTTGAAGCAGGATGGAACTTTGCGCTGTTCCAGTGATCTGTTGAAGATCTGTGTGAAAATGGGAGCCAGTTGGTCTGCACAAGTTTTCAGACAGGCTGGTGAAACACCATCTGGACCTGGTGCTTTTCGTCTCCTCTGTTTACTGAAGATCTGACGCACATTATCTTCACTGATCTGAAGTGCCGGGGTGGAGAAGGAGATGGCTGGAGGTGTTGATGGCTCAGAAACAGCTTCTATTTTTCACAGGTGAACAACAGAAAACTATGACAATGATCACTTCAGGTAAACCTCATGTGCTTTATTTAGTGCTAAATGCTAACAATGCGAGTTTGAATGCCATTTTACATGACATTTATTGCTATATACTGAAAGCAGCAGCAGATAGTTCACCTCAGATCTTGAAAATACAATAAACCGTTTAAAACTGAACTTTAGAACTAAACACATATGAGTGATTCAGCATCTGCATTTAATGATGTTAAAGAGGGCTAATGTGTATTAGATAGGTTATAAACCTCACCATTTTGTGAGTGAGTGCATATTATGTGTTTCTGAAAAACTATTTACATTTCTGTCGTGTTTCGTCTGGTGCAAACAGCCAAATTGCTTATCACTGTGTATCTCGTCATGAAGCGTGTTGCTAGGACATGCAGTTACAATGTAACCTGCTCCCCTTTTGTTTACGCTCGTAATATTTATATTATTTGCTAGTCTACTGTCCACCGGAGGTCGCATTTCAGTCACATTTTGGTCACAGGCGCATGCTGGCTAAACTGGCATTGGGCGGGTTCAAAGTACATAAACATAGACAGCGTTCCGGCATGGAAAAAACATTTTCAAAGCAGAATATCTGACTTCAGCATTGTTTTTCAGATAAACAGGTATGTTCACTTAGCATGTTTCTTAAATATCTGCAAACATATTATGGTATTTTTATGCTTTGGAAGAGTCAAAAACTTACACACAGCACCTTTAAGTGTGTAAAAACGGTTAAGCTAACTTAATACATTTGTGTCGGGACAAAAAGAAGGAATCGTGTGGAACCCAGCATTTTTTTTTTACTGTGTATTGAGTCATATACACATATATTATTTGTGTTGATATTGCCATTTATAGTATTTGTAACTTAAACATTTTAAGTTCCGTTATCAAATCGGTATGAGTTCAGTTTATAAAATGAGTTAAGTCCAAACAACTATAGCTACTCAAATGGTTTGGTATTGCTTCTAGAGTAAACACAAAAAAATAAAACAAATTCATTCATTTGGTTTGAATTCTGCTTAATATAATCAGTTTATGAGTTACCGTAACTATTTTTCCTTAAGTCAAAGTAACTTTTTAAAAATAAGAAGTTAAACTAACTTATGTCATTCAGTGTTTTTCACTGTTAGGTTTTACAGTGTATAAAATGGACAAACCTAAGAACTAGATATATTTTTCGGGGGGAATTACTAATGGAATAAGACATTTACATGCTTATTTAATAGAAAAAGTAGGACATATTGCCTCAGATGGCCTTTTAAAATTAAAGTATGTTTTATTAAAATATTGTAATATATAAAAAAGATAACACGTGGATTTTGAGAAAATGTTTTAGTTATGATTCAGTGACTTTTGAATCAATTCAATAAAATGCAAGGTTTCCGCTGCATTCATTCTTCCATGACGGGGCGCCACACCAAAACTCATCCCGCCACGGCTACATTACAGCTCATTCAAAACATCGAGGTTTATTTTTTAAATAGCGGGTTATAAATCACACCAAAACATATTAAAAGGTAAGTGAATTATAACAGCGCAAACTTTTCTGTAACCGTAGTGACATACTAGCTGATTGACAGGTGCGTGATGCATGAGGCCAGCAAACACGACATATAGCTTTCAGTCAGGATGAACACAGTTTCCATAATTATACTTTATTTATAGATAAAGGTCTATGGCTCTGCATACAACAAAGACTTTATCTAGCTGGAGTTTAAAGCCGTTTCACTTTACTTCAGGACGCATCAATGCCGCTCTGTAGGTCTATTGAAGACATTCATAAATATTCCTAATCAATCTAATAAATGTTGGAGACATATTCACTACATAAACGCGCTAAATTGCACTTGGGCAGCGTATATTTGAGGGTGTGCAGGTAGTTTTGTGCATGAACAGAGGAAATCATCGTGCAAGCAAAAAGATCTGCATGCTATTGCATAAATCCAAACTCGACCTGTAGTACAGCGTCACATTTGTCATTGAAATAACGCCATAGTTGATAGATCAAAAGGCCTGCCGCCAGGCCCGCCACAGCTGTAAAAAATCCAAGAGGAAACACTGAATGGTTCCTATAAATGCATTTTTTCAATTTTTAATTACATTTTTGCTTTTGAAGTGTAAAGATGCAATATTTGTCCTTATTTTACACAAATTCAGATTCAAACAGCTTAGCATTATAACTAGAAATCTTTAAATTTGCATAATAAATGCATAATTTAATATATAACAGTAACATATCAAATTGTTTTGATTTACATCTCAAGAATTGGTAAGTTTTGTCTAGTGGGAGGACAGATTGATATAAAAAACGCCTTTGTTTGTAGCATTGGTGCCCACATGGATGAGGACTCAGAAAACTGTGCTGATTGTTAATGTCATTAGTCCAGGCAGATCCACAGATCTCAAGCCCTTATCATCCGCCCATGGGACATTAGTACCCAGCAGGAGTGTGTGAGTGGTAGTAACGCAGTGTATCTGAGCAGTCATCTGTCCGCTCCATGTCCTCCTCGCAGATGGTCCATTTCTTGCCATCATATCTGCCACACTGCCATTTCTAATCAAAGCAGAAAAGTGATTCAATATTTCCACAAGCAGACCTGCTCGGGCAATAATTGAATAATCAAATTTATCCACACCATGATTAAAAAATAGATTTGTGAAAGGGGATTTGGAATGCAGCAGCACTCGCAAGGCCATCTGACAGGCATTGTGGAATGAACTGAGGTTCTGTCAATGAAAATGACTCACGTCGAGGCTCCACATGAAGAAAGTCATTCATTGACCTGGTGAGGCGTTGATTGCATTTACAAACCCATGTATGGGAAATTATCTCTGATTATTTTAGGGCTTTACTTTAAAAGTGAGTAATTTCATATGCCATAGTGTTGAATTTGAGCTGTCTGAGATCTAGAATGAAAAGCAAATGTGCTTTTAGTTCCAAAAATGTACAGTAGTCAACATTTGAAGTGGATGAAACCTTTCCTCAAAGTTGTCCTTAAACTATTCAAACCTCTCCATTCTTGTCTTAGGACTATTTTCAGGGTATCTGCAGGGTCTAAAAAGTCTTAATGTCTTCAAAAAAACAAATGTTAGGCCTTTAACTCTTAATCCACTTAAATATTGTCTTGTGATTTAAAATCATTTTTTAACGGGTCTTAATTTTCCAATGTCCGTGTAAAGCTATACCCAATTGGGCCAGCACCCATCCAATCCCTAACAATATATTTCAATAAAAGTTTTAAGAAACATGTATTTATTAACTTGGTTTACTTATTAATATGGTTTAATTATCTTCTTTTCAATAACATTTTGTTTTTAATGTTTTTTTTTAGGTTTTAACTTGGCTATTAAAAAACTTTAGGGTTTAGCCTTAAAATTATCTTAAAAAAGTCTTAAAAAGTCTTCAATTTGACTTGATGAAACCTGTAGAAACCCTGATTTAGAAAAACTGTTTTGATCCACTTCAGATGTTGACTACTGTATTACTAATGGAAAAAACAAATAGGAAAAGCTTTGATTTTGAAACCATAAATACGTGTTTGTTGGTATTTGGATCAGCAACATTGCAGCAGTTGATGCAGAAGGTGTTTTTAGAGGTGTCTAACTGTGACGTCTATTTAGATGACATAGTTATTTAATCTGCAACTTGGAAACAATATGTAAAAACTCTTGAGTTAGTGTTAAAGCGATTGCTGGAAGCTCAACTTTCATTCATACATTTATTTTCCTTCGGCTTTGCCTCTATTTCAGAGGTTGCCACAGTGGAATGAACCACCAACTATTTCAGCATATGTTATACGCAGCGGATGCCCTTCCAGCCGCAACTCTGCACTGGGAAACACCCATACACACTCATTCACACACACACACTATCGCCAATTTAGTTTATTCAATTCACCTATAGCGCAAGGGGAGAACATGCAAACTCCACACCGTACTCGAACCAGCGACCTTCTTGCTGTGAGGCGAGGCTACATTACTGAGCCACCATGCCACCCCAGAAGCTCAACTTAACTAGAACTTAATTTGCAAAAGCAAAAGTGACCTTCTTATGCAAGTTAGTTGGCCAGGGCCAAGTAAGTCCTGTGCAAGCCAAGGTCAAGTCTGTTGTGGATTTTCCAAGACCAAGCAACAAACAGGACCTACTGTACGTTGTTTTCTCAGAATGACCAAATATTAGAAAATTTAACAGCTCATATGTAGGCCCACACAAAATCTGCGCATGCAGAAATCTGCAGATTTTAGTTAGAGTCCATGCAGATATTATTGAGTCTGTTTATTTACTTGTGTGCAAATGTATATTTCTTTAGTTTTTTTTTTATTAATTTTAGTAATATTATTGACTAATATGAAAGTGTTCAATTGATTTATTTGCAATACAGTTTGTAAAGTAATATTATCTGCCTTTTAGTAGATCTATTATATAAGTGACTTTATATGAGAGATATTATATGAGAGACTTTGTTTACGAAAAAGTAGATCTAATTGGATTTACATTGTAAACATTAAATAAAAATGAAAAAGGTATTCTTTTTGATTTCATATATTAAGTTTGTTATGATATTCCCAAAAACATTCTGAATAAAATTCTGCACGGATATAGCAAAAAATGGCCGCAGATTCTGTCTGGCCCTGCTCATATGTTATGTTCACCAGAAACCAAAAGAAATTATCGCACCATTGAATAGTAATCTTTAGCTCTGTTTTTGCCATTGATAAACTTTGAGGTCTACCCGTCTATGGGAAAAAAATGACTTTGGGATATTTAGTTTTTTGTTATGTGAATAGAATTTCACCAGATTTGAATAGCTCTACTTGCATTCATTTAGATTATCTGGAATGATCACGTTTGTTTTTTCTATGCAGTGCTTCTGCATAAAATATAATACATTCTGGGAATTTTCTGGGGATTGTAACAGTATTCAAGCACAGAAATTGAACATAAAATCAAACATAAAATAACATGGTCATCATTGTATAAATAATAATAAATCTTTATTTTTTTTAATCTTTATTCTAATTCTGCGATGTGACTATTGTGGATACACACATTTTGCGATATTGGTGATCTAATGATATATTGTTCAGCCCTAGCCGCTATTATTGTATACACACTGATCACAACCCTCTAGTTTTCCTGTCTTGCATGGAGGAAACCAGAGACTGATGCAGTTGTAAATAAATCTGCAAGAGTTTGTGCCTGATATAAGATATAAAAAAAGGACTAGATAATGTTGTAATGTTGATTCTCTATCAAGAGTTCATGGTGATTTTTTTTACTCCACCTGAGTAATGTGGCTGGTATGTTTTTTTCTTTTGTTAACTTCATAGTTTGTAACTACAGGAAGGGGTGTCACATCCAGAGATGCATTGCTTTTGTTCTTGTTTTCTTGTGTTTGTTTTCTTGTATTTATCTTGTTCTATTTTCCCTCTGGCTCCTCCTACCTGTTTAATCTGGCAGGTAGCTGACAATTATTCACAGCTGTGTCTGCTTGTCAATCAAGACACCAGCAGCATAAAAGCAGAGGAGAATTTGCCAGAGTAAAAAAGTTATACATGAACATTCAAAAGTGTTTCACCTGGAGGTTACAGTGATTTTTAGGTGCATCCTGAAATTTCACCCAACAGCTGAACATCCTTAACTTTATAGAGGTGAAGTTTGTTTTATATTCGCACATTCGTTCATTTAGAAGTCTCTATACTGTTTACCATGTTACTTTGAATATTCGATTGGAATTAGCATGCAAGTGTGACTTCAAAATGACATGACATTACATTCTTATTTGACTGTGAACAATGTTGTACTTTGATAGTCATTGGCTGCATATGACTTCACTATTTAGAGTTTGCAAATAATACTTCTATAAAATTATATTAAGGGAAAAGTCTGAATGTGCGAATATAAAACCAACTTTACCTCCATCTTAACTTTTAGTGACTAGCTTATGTGACTTTGTACTTTTTTTTTATTTTTTTATTTTTTTTAGTTCATCAAATAAAAGAAACCTTAAAGTAAGAAGACTACAATCAATATGAATAAATTATTGATTTTATTTTTTGGACAATAACTTGCAAAGCTGTTTAAGGAACCCTTAAATACTAAGTTGAGTCCACTGGTGGCCCATCACTTGCAAAACCCTTTCCCCTTTTTGTTTTAAGCAAATTAGTTTTAGCGAACAGGATAATTTTATTTATCCAAGTCCAACATCGAGTCAAAATAACTTATGCAGCCTACCTAAATACATGAAGTTGTCATTCACAATTCTGTTGCTGCTAAATGCAAAAAAACAAAAACAAAATTAGCATTTAACTTTAATCTCATTATTAATATACAAATTGACCAGTGGAATTGTTACTACACCACAGGTGCAATGTATTCTCATATACTTACATGTATTTAAAGCTGCGGTCACACAGTACTTTTTTAGAAAATGTCTAAATGTCTAATCATCTTGTTTAGCCCTGCCCCTTTTTACTGCACCGTACGACAGAATTTCGCGCACACAAACTCTAGTGTAACTGCGGCATAAGTGTGATTCCATCAAACATACAAGTTCTCAAAACTCAAACAAAAAGTCCTTAACAATGAAGTGTATTAAATGCATCTAAACACACAACCTTAACACATTACACTAACAAAAATGCACATTAGAAAGAAAAACACTTAGTTTTAAGTCAATGTTTACCCCAATTTTTATTTCCATGCTTCTGTCCCAGGGTGCATGGCTTCATATGTTTTAAAAGAAGATGTGGTTTTCCTGTTCCTCTTTTAATTCATCCTGAGGGATTATGGGTAGTGTTGGCATATTCCAATTTATGCCTGAATAGAGGTGGCTGTTATTTAGTTGTTTATTCAAGTCTTGAATGTTTAATATAGTACTTTCTTTGTTATCTTAAAGTTTATTTTGAATTGACTATTGTTGAATGTGTGATAATGTTATTGTATTTTGTATAAAAATGTACATATAAGAAAAGTAATGCTTGTTGATTGTATTACCCCTAGATGATCTAAATGGTTGGACCAGTGCTCTTAAAATAGTGCAGTTTGTGTGCTTAAGAGTTCAGTCTTTGATCAAACCTGTCTGAAGAAGGTCATGGATGGTGGTGCTTGTGTATGTTTTTAATGTTTGGTTGAAGTCAGGGGTGTCAAACTCAGTTTCTGGAGTGCTGCAGCTTTGCACAGTGTAGTTCCAACTCTAATTAAACACACCTAATTGTACTAATTGAGTCCTTCAGGCTTGTTTTAAACCTACAGGCAAGTGTGTTGAATCAGGGTTGGTACTAAACTGTGTAGGGCTGCGGTGAGTTTCTCACTCATGGTTTGTTAATAAAAATTATGTAAAAGAAACCATTTTGTAGTAATGTTTCATAGTTTGTAAGTAGTGTCTCCTGCTTTTTAATTTGGTCTTGTTCACACTATTGATGTGAGAAATTTGCTTTTCAAAGCTTTAATACACTTAAACCAATTTCTTGACCTGCATTTAAAACACCACATGCTAGCGACACGTGACCTGCTGGTCAAAACCATGTAAATGCAACAAAAAGTAAGGTAAAATGACATTAGGATGTTGACTAATGTGAGTTTTGGCTATTGCAGATACTGTTGTTTTGTATATGATGATGGTTCTTTGGCTATTAAGTTTGGCTAATTTAACAAATAAGTTATTAGATATGATAGAGAAAATTGCTCAAATTAAACATTAATTAAAAACAAAATCTTGTCCAATCAGTGCACTATTACCTTTTAGATGGATCAAATTTTACTTTGTAATCAAGTAAAAAAAATTGTGACTCTTGTTTCATCTCATACTGTATCTCAAGAATCAGTGAGCTAAACACTGAATCAATTTTTGATTTGATAGCTAAAAGTTCTTACGTTTTGTCATCCACAGGTCTAAAGAACTAATCAAAGAGGCCATTCTTGACAACGACTTCATGAAGAACCTGGAGCTGTCTCAGATTCAGGAGATTGTAGACTGCATGTACCCTGTGGAGTATGATAAAGAGAGCTGTATCATCAAAGAAGGCGATGTGGGCTCCCTGGTCTATGTCATGGAAGGTAGGTCATGTCAACGTATCCTTGCTGTATGTTTACTTTGGTGTGTTTTCACTCGGGTTACAGATGAGTTATAGATGAGGCAGTAAGCTGCTTTTGTGATCTTATCATGGGGAAATTCTTTGGCATGACAATGTGTTCTTTGGCTCCACTTGCGTAAAACTGAGTGCAGACCAAACAGTAAGTTGTAGAGGCTTGAGACTTTGAAGGATGGTGGTAAAAAGTATAAAATCACTCTTAAATGGCTTTTTTGCAGACTCCCTTATATTGATAGAGGTAAAGTTGGTTTTATATTCACACATTCGTTCATTTAGAAGTCTCTCTATTGTTTAATATATACTATATTCAATCGGAATTAGCATGCAAGTATGACTTCAAAACAACATTAACACTATCTAATTGACTGTGAACAATGTTGTACTTTGATAGTCATTGGCTGCTTATATGATTTCCCTTTTTAGAATTTGCAAAGAATATTTTTCTGAAATTATATTATTAAGGGGAAAGTCTGAATATCTGAATATAAAGCCGCTTGCCTTCATTGGAAATAATGGATTTATGCGTGCAAAAGACGCGATATGTGAACAGCTTTTTTCACGGGAATGTCACAAAAAGGGTCTATGGACACATAGAAAAGTACACGTAACTACTTTTGATATGTGGTCAAGTAGAACATCAGAGTTTGCTTGAGTTTGGTGGCTCACACACACAGTAGCCTATCCGCTTGTTAAGTGTGACGTCATGCGAAGGGGCTTGCGGGTCCAAGCGCTCTATGAAACTAAATGAGGAAACTCATTAAAATGCTAATATTAAAAGCTTATAAAGCGCTGTAATACTTTCAAAAATCACGATCGCAATATATATGTCCATGACTAATATCTGATGGCCAGAAAGTGAATCATTTTTTATGAATTGTTAAAATGTTTGAATTTGTGATGCAGCAAGCCCAGTGATTGTTGTGTACATTATGACTTTATATAAAATTCACTTTGATGTGTGATATAAATAAAAAGTGATCTTAAACTAATATTTTGTCAATTCAAATGAGTGACGCCTTGGAACCGGAAACAGTATTACATACGTCACCATCACGTCACCACTTAACAAGCGGATTTGTTTTGCCATAGGTCTGTTCTAGAGACAGTTTATTACAACTTGTTTACTATGTGATTTTTTTTTTGCCTTGTGTTGTGACATGTTACAAGTCTAGATTGTGCTACAAGATCTAATTGTATTACTTTGGAAATATGTTTCAGATACGCACTGTAAAATGTCGGTGTGTGTCAAAATCAAAGTCGTAATATTGTTCAAGAGAATTATGATAGCTTTTTTTTGCCCATATCGCACAGCTCTAACTGGAAGTCACCTTTCTTTCTGTAGTGGTTTGGATGTATAACCAGTGTGTATTTATTAAACCATGTTAACTTTCTAAAACAGGGCTGATACCATTTGAGCGCTAGCTTAGAAATAAACTTAAAGGCCCAGTTTCACAAACCAGGCTTAGCTTAACTAGACATTAGTTAAATTAGGCTATTTAAGCTACATTTATAAAAATGGCCTTAGAAAAATACATTACTGGTGTGCATCGGAGACAAAAAATGACACTGCCATATTTTAAGACATCTCAATCTAAGTTATTTACAGTTAAGAGAGCTCAAACATGCAATTTAATCCAAGACTAGCCTTAAACCTTGTTTGTGAAACCAGGGGAAAGAGTAATAAGCATAGCCTCATTTAGCTTTTCATTTCCAGGCAGTTGGTTTGAATAGCATGTTTTATGGTCACCTTGGGTCTTTTTCACAGACATCTTTAATTCAAGATTCATTCCTTTTTTTCTTACTGTACATAGATTTCTCTATTTTATCATTTTATCGTCCAGTCGCAGGTTTTTCCGTTTATAAATGTGCTGTTTTGTTGACCATAAACAAAAGTCCTTTTAGACGTATACACATCATATTTAAGCTGTCAGTTGTCCACAAAGGCTTTTTCTCAATGAATGGTCCCCATCTGTGCATTAGCTTTAAAAGTTCACTTATGGCTAGTCTAAAAAAAATAGTCTGACTTTGTTTGTGAAGTGAACCTTGTAAAAAAGGCTTCGGTACAAATTGGTCTCCAGTTGCACTTTGGAAATATAATCTGTTATTAATAGACCTTCTCTCATATCTTAGCTGATTTCATAAAGTCTGCTTGGTCACTAATTTCATAGGCATTAGGGCTGCACGATATAGGAAAAATCTGACATTGCGATTTATTATTTTTTCCTGCTATATATATTGTAATATGATCACCAGATGAATTGAATATCTTTATTTGTAAAGATCTCATTCATTTAGATAAATAAAGATGATCAAGTATTTTTCTATGCAATATATTTGCATAACTTATAATAAATTACAAGCATGTATAAATACAGCAGAGCAGAGATAAAAGTACAGGGTGGGCCATTTATATGGATATCAATAATAAAATGGGACTGGTTTCCCGAATACAGTTTCCTGAACAGTGGATTGGTCGTCGTGGGCCAGTTGAATTGCCCCCAAGATCTCCCGATCTGACCCCCTTGGACTTTTATCTTTGGGGTCATCTGAAGGCAATTGTCTATGTAATTTATTAAGGTGTATCCATATAAATGGCCCACCCTGTATAATAAACAGTGCTTTATGGTTTTCTGTGGAGTCTAAAGCAGGTCGCACACCAGAAGCGCCACTCGGCCATGCATTTCAGAATTCTAAACATAGGTTTCTATCAGGGTACACACACCGGCGCCGCAAGTCAGCGGCTGTCTGCGGCACCCAGCCACGACTCAGGACACTGTTCATATTTCTGCCGCGCCACAGAGCACCACCTGATTAGTTTTTTAAATTAGATTTAGTTTTAAATAGCATGTGAATGTGCGCGTCTGTTGTGCAATACTATCAACTGTCATGTGCGCGCCATGTCGTGGCGTTGAACGGCGCATCCGGTGTGTGACGCCCTTAACAGTATTCAGGTACAGACATTGTACATTCAAACAAAATAGCATAGTCAGCATTGTATAAACAAATAAAAAATAATAATATTTAATAATATCGCTGTTTTAATCCTTAATAAATAATCTAATCCTGCGATGTGACTATTGCAGATACACACATTGCAATATCAATGTTCAAATGATATGTTGTGCAACCCTAGGCATAAAACAATGCCAACTAAATCTTGCACTATTGTCAATTAGGTGGAACACAGAGTTTGCTGAATGTTTTTCAAGGGTCATTAGATGTGTACCCAAGAAAAAGATTGCTTCCAAAATGTTTCAGCAACATTTAACATTCACTATTAAGCACTGTTCGGGTTTTGGTATTTACAAAAACAGAAGTGCTTGAGCGGAAATATCCCATGAACCACTATGAATTAGGTATTGAAGAGTGGCAGATGTACCATTTTGTTCAGTAGAGGCACTTACTGAGGGTTTTTTTATCACAATGCTATGCCCCTGAACCACTTTTGGCTTTCCAAACTAACCCCTGCCAGTCGCCACAGGAGGGTTGCTCTTTACCTGCAAACCTTTCACTCCGCTTCCAGTAATGTACACTCGGCAGGCGGTTCACCACCTCCTGGTGCATTGTTTTCCTCAAAGAATATGTTTCGCTTGTCGCCTTTGGTGACAGAGATGCTAATTTATTTATTTGTTTTTCTAATTTATTGCCTTGCCCTTGTGTCCGCCCTCTCATTCAATTCCAAATCCCCTAAGATCAGCGATGGAATACGTCAGGAATATATTTAGTATACAACTTCAGCGTTTCTGTATGTTCTTGCCTTGATATTTCAGTTTAGATGAAGTGAAGGGTGAGTGAAATGACAAAATACTTGATTCTATTCTATTGCATGTTCCTTGAAGTTCACTCTGTTGTTATTATGTCTGCGCAATATTTTGTTTTAGCATTGAAATCACAATGTGTGCATCTGCTATATTCACATCGCAGGATCTGCAATGTTGAGTTGGGATAAGAGTTTATTATAATCAATGCAGAGTTTAATTTGAGTGAAAGTTTATCATCTGCATGAGTTTTTAAAGTGATAATTCACCCAAACATTAAACTTTACTCACTATTTTCATTTCACCCTTCATTTTTTATGTTGAACACTAAAAGAAGATATTTTAATAACTAATAAACATTTGAAAAGAGTTAAGGGTGAGTATTGAGTAAATTAAACTCTCCCTTTAAGGACCCTTTAAGTTTAAAACATCCAGCCACAAGAAATTATAATGTGTGTAACTTTAATCAAGATTACATCAATATCTGTATATTAATAAATATATGTACCTGAATAATGCTGGACTCTATAGAAAACTATAATTCACTTTAATATTTGCTGTATTGTATTTATCTATACTTGTAATTTATTTGTTTTATATTATTCAAGACTCACTCCCAATCACCATCCCAATTAAGTCAACTGGTGAAATTGTGTCCACATCGCTTAAATGTATTGCAGATATAATACAAAATATCGAAATATCAGATTTTTCCAATATCGTGCAGCCCTAGTTGTTTTAATTTTTTTTATTTGCAAGTGTACACTTTATTCTGTAATAGTATGTCAAAATTCCGCCTCCATAGAAGATCAAAGTCTGATTCTACTGTATATCGCTACCTGTTTAGCTCTGCCTCAATCTATATTCTGCCCAAATCTACATAAAAACCAACATAAAGAAAAAAACACCTCGTAAAACATCTTTGCATTGCCTTCTGATCACAAGAAGAGATGTACTTTATTTTTAATTAAGTTCCAGACCTTGTCAGTAAGAACTTAATAATTTATTCATTGATTTATTTTTTTTATTTATTTATTTTTTAAACCATGGATTTATATACTAATATGGCACATTTCGTTATGCTGGATTTTGAGAAAGATTAAATGTAAATTGATTCTGTGTCAACTAAGTTGGATCTGGCGGTATGACACGCCACTCAAGTGTGATTAATTTGTTATTGCTTTGCCTACGTATTAGATATGTACCCAGTATTTAATGCTTTTAACATTTCAGGTTAGTGTATCTATGAAGCATATAGGCTGTCAAACCTGAATGCAGATGTTTATATCAGTGGGCACAGCCTTTTTTTTTTTTTTCAAACTTTGTGATCTTGAAAGCAAACCGCTAAAAAACGTTGTAATAACCAGCTACTGTAATAATGCTTTAGAGTCTACGGCGATCCTTTCCAGTAACAGGACAAAGCATGACAGAAATTAGAATATAACTTCAAAGTTATGATGTTTTTTGATATGAAAGTCTTGATAACATTATAATTGGAAGACAGAGAACAGTACCAAACAGTATAAAAAGGCAGTTCTCTTTAACTACCCTATATAGTAAGCTCCAATACCTCAACACAATTACTGCTGAATGACTAAAAAGTATAAGTAAATAAAACTGCTTCTCCTTTGCAGCTTGAAAATGTTTAGTTGAGTACTCTTCTATCAGTATTGGATTACGGAGGTATACTTTATATGCATTTATCTCTGAATGTTAAAAAAATATTGGATATTCTTTATCATAGTGCCTTACGATTTGTCACTGGTTCAAGTGCACGCACCCATCACTATAATTCATATAAAATGATAGAATAGACCTCATTACAGTCAAGGAGAAAACAGCATATTAATTAAATAATGCTAATTTAGATTTTTAAAGCTTTAGTTGGTAAATTACCACAGTATATATCTAGTTTCTTGGTGTACTGCTCAAATACTTTTATTACAGATCAACAGATATACTCCTATTTAAGGTGCGGTATTTAGAGTTAGGTCGATCCGTATTCCCTAAGTATGCCTTATATGTATGAAATGAGCTTCAAGATATACTGCATATGAAATCTATTGCTATATTTAAAAAAATATTGTAAAGTTTGTCAATTTAGGGGCATTTCTGGTTATATAAGTAAATAAATAAATATAATGGATATTCAATTTACATCATAATAATCTCTTCCTTTTTTTCACTTGTATTAATATGCTGACAGACAGATGCCTTTGGTGCGCAGCTGTCTGTATTTTCAAGCAATTAACTGTTTGAAGCAACAGGTCACTGCATTTTACTGGAAGGCAAGTGAAGGAATTAAAGGTTAGGAACACATTAATCTGACAGTTGTTAATGAAAAACGCTTACAGATTCCTTGTGCTCGGTTGCACATACAATACATACTGTAGAATCAGCAACTGAATAATCCAAGTAAACCTCTGACAGATTTAATTTTGCAATTGTTAAATAGATCGCTTTTAATGTTCAATATAAAAAATATATTATTTAAAAAAATCTAATCACTTAATACATATTTATTTGAGATATTTATTTTGGTAATAACAAAGATTATAGAATACAGAAGACGTGTCACACGTATCATTTTGAATGAGGAAAATGTAACCATTTACACTACCTGACAAGTGTTGTTGCCTATTTAAGTTTTAGGAACAACAAATAATAATTGGTATCAATTATTTGGTATCAGATGTAGCTTATGTGAAAGGCAAAGGCCTCTATATTACGCTTATTTTACCAAAATAAAATGATCATACCTTGCTTTTTTATTATTTAATTAGGACAACAAAGTTTAACTTTGCTTAGACAAGTCTTTGAACTTAAGTTCACTTAAGAGAAATAATGTGCAGTATAGAAAATAAATTCTTGGTGCTGTGGAAAAATAATTTATATTGTGTATGACTTACATGAGCTTGGAGGACTGCATCCATACTGTACATCTCTGCAATGACTCAAATAACTTATTAATAAAGTCATCTGGAATGGCAAAGAGAGCGTTCTTGCAGGACTCTGAGTTCATCAAGATTCTTTGGATTCATTTTCAATGCCTCCTACATCTTACCCCAGACATGCTCAATAGTGTTCAGGTCTGGTGACTGGGTTGGCCAATCCTGGAGCACCTTGACCTTTGCTTAGTATGAGCTGAAGTATGAGGAGCAGCGCTATCCTGCTGAACAATTTGCCCTCTCCTGTGGTTTGTAATGTAATGGGCAGCACAAATGTCTTGATGCCTCAGGCTGTTGATGTTGCCATCCACTCTGCAGATTTCCCACATGCGCCCATTCTGAATATAACTCCAAACCATAAGTTTTCCTTCACCAAAATTTACTGATTTGTGTGAGAATCTTGGATCAATGCGGGTTTCAATAGGTCTTCTGCAGTATTTGTGATGATTGGGATGCAGTCCAACAGATGATTCATCAGAAAAATTTATCTTCCTCCACTTTTCCAAATGATCAACTAGAAGTCAAGTTATTATTTGTTGCTCTTAGAACTGGGATAGACGACAAGACTTTTTTCAGGTAGTGTCTAGAAAAGGAAGCCCTGCCTTCAAGTAAAGGAGCCAATCACTGACCGCTATAGATATTATTCTCAGTGCAGATGCATGTTTTTATGACAGCTTCTGCAGTTTCATTATTATGAACCTTCTGGGGTTGGCAAACATGCTGGAAACACAACAAATAAATGACACTCAGGCATGAAAAATTGATTAACATAAAGCTCAAAATCTCTACTTTTCAAATAAACCAACAGCACTTAAAAACAAATGTTCTTTGGTTTTATAAGCCATATGAAATTAATGTGAGGTGCAGTCTGTCCCTTCTGACCTCATGAATTCCCGCATCCACCATTCAAATGCAAATCACATGACAGCAACCACTTAAACGGCTATAATCTTGTCAACAAAGAGGTCACTGTCATTTTGTGCGAAGATTTGCCATCAAGACCAAGTTAGGAATTACTTTAGAAGTGAAGCTTGATGGAACTCTGTGTTATTCATACGATTATATTGATCTTATGGTAGTAATATAGTTTGACTGAGGCCCCGTTTTAAACTTTGCTAAGTTTACGCCTTCCGTCCACACTTCCCAGAGTTTTTGAGCACTGAAAATGGAGCATTTTGAAACAATGAAGAGGTCATTTTCATTTAAAAATGTTCCTGCTCCAGTGTGGATGGGGGTAAACGGAGGCATCTGAAAACGGAGACGTGGTTGCAGACATTCAATCTGATTGGGGCTTTTTCTCAATATCAAGTACACAAAGTTCAGACTTGCATACTTTCCTTCTTCAGACTTCACAAGTTTGATATGGAAACTCCTGAGCACACCTTGGGTAAATCTTCTAAGGAAACAGTGTACTGTATAACGTCATTCACAACAGCCTGGCTACTTTGTTTCACTATCTTAACAATAAAGTAAAAACATGATATAAGGAACTGCCTAGTTTCATTTTAATATTAACAACTTAACAGACATCAAAAATGTTAAGGTATTGTGTAGTTACATATTTATATGATCGTCATCGTCAGTTATTTATAACAAAATGGAGCCTAACTTAGCTGCCTTCTTAAATTTTCATTAACAAATACGAAACATACCCTTTCTTTTTGGCTAAATATCAGTTTTAATATTGAATAATGGTCATTCTAAAAGTATAACATACAATAAGTTTATACTATATAGGAAATAAATGCAAGCTATCAGTCACATGTGCAGATTCAGTATACGTGGTTACATAAATTAAATTATTAACTTATGTTTGCGCTCAGCCAAAACACATTACCAGAGAACAAGTAATAGATTCAAAAGACCAAAGAGTCACTAGATATAGACAGGATTAATTAAATATCACGTTTAATAACTATAGATCCAGCAGTAGATCCTTGAAGAACTGTCCGACATGCGCTGCTCTCACCTGGGAAGCTGTGCGCAAAGCACCCACTGACTGCCTGGGGCTCAGATGTCCGCATACGCTGCAGTGGATGCCAGAGTGTGTGTGTGTGTGTGTGTGTGGTCACTTGATGTGTGTTTTCAGAGGTATAGTGTGGACTGAGATGTGTTCAGAAATGCTCGGTGAAACGCCAGTGTGGATGTGGATCTTTTTTTTTTCTAAAACGCTGTTAAAGCTAAAACATATTAGTGTAAACAGGGCCTGAAAGGATAACATCTGATTGCATCATCCAGAACAAGCCATAAAGGAGATTGGTATCATGATCTCGTTCCCTTAAAGTGTGCACGTGAATTATTTTGGGCAACCTGAATTTTTAGAAACACAATTTTTGTTAAATAAAACATGTCACTATTTTTCTCTAATAATGTATTTTTAAAGCTGCTGTTAAATTAAAAATTTCAAGGGATGTTGGTAACAACCAAAAAAATCCATATATGCAAAGAAAACAAAAATAATTAGTTAAGAAATTAATGCATTATGAAATGAAACAGTATTGAACACATGAAGAAAGGGAGCTGTAGAAAAGGCAAGGCAAGTTTATTTATATAGCACATTTCATACACAGTGGCAATTCAAAGTGCTTTACATAAACAGGAATAAAAAAGACAAGCGTAAGAAAAAAATAAAAACAGATAATAAAAAAACCTTAATAAAAACAGATCAAATATGTTAAAACAGGTTGTAAAAGAATGGAAAAGAAGAGAAAAACATAGCAGTGCGATCTGTCGGACGTAGCACAGTGCTCATTCAGTAAAGGCACAGCTAAACAGATGTGTTTTCAGTCTTGATTTGAATGTGCCTAATGTTGGAGCACGTCTGATCATTTCTGGAAGCTGATTCCAGCAGCGAGGGGTGCAGTAGCTGAAAGCGGATTCACCCTGCTTTGACTGAACTCTTGGAATTTCTAGTTTATATGATCCTAGAGATCTAAGTGTTCTATTAGGTTTGTATTCAGTGAGCATATCTGTTATGTATTGAGGTCCTAGGCCATTTAGGGATTTAAAGACAAGTAATAATACTTTAAAATCTATTCTGAATGTAACTGAGAGCCAGTGTAGAGACCTGAGGACAGGTGTGATGTGCTCTGATTTCCTGGTTCTGGTCAGAATCCTGGCCGCAGCGTTCTGGATGAGCT
This sequence comes from Danio tinwini, assembly GCA_903798205.1. Taxonomy (NCBI): domain Eukaryota; kingdom Metazoa; phylum Chordata; class Actinopteri; order Cypriniformes; family Danionidae; genus Danio; species Danio tinwini. Next base: position 6,895,453 of record CAIGQZ010004081.1, read on the forward strand.
GCAACTGTCTGACTGTCTTTTTGGGAAGGCCGGTGAGGAGGCTGTTAGAGTAATCCACCCTGCTGCTGATGAAAGCATGAACAAGTTTCTAAGTCTTCACTGGAAACAAAGCATCTGATTCTTGCAATGTTTTTGAGATGATAGTATGCTGATTTACTAACTGCTTTGACATGACTATTGAAACTCAGATCTGACTCCAGAGTTACACCAAGGTTCTTAACCTTATTTGTTGTTGTTTGACCTTTAGAGCCAAGGTAAGCATTCCCTTGAGAGCCTCATCTCTGTTCCCAAACACAATGACTTCAGTTTTCTCTTTGTTTAACTGAAGAAAGTTTTGGCACATCCAGCTGTTCATTTCATCAATGCATTGGCAGAGGGTGTCAACCGGATTGTAGTCATTAGGCAGTAAGGCTAAGTAGATTTGAGTGTCATCAGTATAGCTGTGGTAGGAAATTTGGTTCTTTCTCATTATTTGGCTGAGAGGGAGCATATAAAGGTTGAACAGGAGAGGTGCCAGAATCGAGCCTTGTGGCACTCCACATGTCATGGGTGTCCACCTTGACCTATGGTCACCTATACTGACAAGATCTTGAAGGGAGAGGATCAAAAGCAGTGAAAGCTCAGACAGCAGCTGAAATCTCTCAGTAGTTATTCAGCATTCATTGTAAATTATTATTGGCTGCTTCAGTCCAACATCTACATAACCAGTATGATGACGATGAAACCAATGTGGACTGCAATGTCTTTCTCCATAGGAGAGGCGTCTTTAAACTGCCAAAAAGCCTTTGATATAAAGTTTTAAATACATTTCTGTAGTTCAGTACTTTCTCCTTGTGTCATTCCATTGTTATTACATACACAAACTGTAACAAATTTTTCAGATTTTATATTGTTTTGTTTTATTTTTATGTGTGTTTTGTTTGAGTTTTTACCAAAATCTGGTTCAATTCCATGTCAACAGCTCCTTCAGAAATATTATTTCCATCGGCAATTCTTATTTCCCCCACTGTATATTTCCTTTTTAATTGCAAGTATGAAATGTAATCATAAGCTTGGCAAACACTTTTGGGGAATTTGATGGTTTCCCATTCAAAGAAAAGGAGCTGCACCTGCATGCCCAAGAGGTGTTTAATAGATGGCTGCCGAGTGAAACAACTTGCCTTAAAGGGACTTTTAGTAGTGCAGCTAATATTTTATGTATTTTAGGACTTTACACAGAAACTATTTTCAGTGCTGCAAAAATGACAAAGGGTAAAGTCAGTTGTCTGTATTTATATAGTGCATTGCTCTGTTTCAGTGCTGAAGCAATGTAGAGTATGAAAAATGAAGGCCTATGAGAAAAAGCTGTTTTTGTGTCTGGATGTTTGTTTTTAGGGTTCTGCGGCGCTTCGCACAAGGCATCAGCTGAGAGATGTTGTGAACGGGACGTGAGGGCTGACTGCCCCCTTTCTGGATGTTGACTTATAAAGATCCTGAAGGGAGGGCCGACTGCAGCTGATGATGTTCAGTCTGCTCGAATACAGTGCAGTGACGGATCCATATCAGCAATGGATTTAGTGATGCCAATGTAGAACTGAACCATCACTGCTAGTGGCACGTTGAAGTCTTTCATGACTCATTTGTGTTGCCAGAAACTTTTAGAAAAAAAAACTGCAAACAAGAACGAGCCAACAGTTTACTTAAAGCCAACTGCTTTATCTTGGAAATAAGCCATATACCCAAGTATTGCAGCCTGCACTTGCCAACAATATATAACTCGGTAACCTGAATGGCTAAAGCCCAAAGATGATGGATGGATGGATGGATGGATGGATAGATAGATAAAAATTTGCTGCTTAAAATCAGTGGATATGGCAACGCTACAAGAAATTTCTATGTGAAGTAGCCCTTCAATCATAAACAAAAAATGATGCCTCTGTCATTGGTGGTTTAGACAAACTGGACACCCCATACTTTGGTCAATGTAATATTATTTGCTGTGATTGCAAAAGTGTCAGTCATCTCAATTTCATAACTGAGTTTTGTTCTTTAGACACACAAAATGATAACTTGGAGTTGTCACTGCTTAACTTTTGTCCGTGTTTATTTAAACTTTGTTTTAAATAAAAGCAATGACACGAGATAGAGGGAATATTTTCCATATTAAAAGGAGTTTTGGTTCTAACCATCAACTCAAATTGATATAATAGAAACGGCTTCTATTTCTCACAGCTGAACACCAAAAACCTATGACAGTGATCACCTCATGTAAACCTTGTGTGTTTTATTCAGTGCTAAATGCTAACAATGTAAGTTTGAATGCCATTTTACATGACATTTATTGCCATATACTGAAAGCAGCAGCAGATAGTTCACCTCAGATCTTAAAATCAGCATCTACATTTAATAATGTTAAAGAGGGTTAACATGTATTTAACAGATCTCGTTACCTTACCGTTTCGTGAGTGAGTGCATATTCTGTGCTTCTGAAAGGCTGTATTTAACTTTGTCGTGTTTCATCTGGTGCAAACAGGCAAATTGTTCATCACTGCATATCTCATCACAAAGCATGTTGCTAGGACACGAAGTTACAATATAACCTAATGCTTACGTTCATAATATTTATATAATTTGATAATTAATAACCTCATGTGGAACTAAATCTGTCTCATTTTGATGTCTGCTACTGTCAGCCCGAGGTTGCATTTTCGGTCACAGACGCATACTTTCAGAGCCTTTCTGAATGAATGAATGAAATATGCTGTTTTCCATCAAGGCAACCCGGAGTGCTGAAATATATTTGGCTAAACTGGCATTGTGCAGGTTAAATTTACCTAAGCCAATGACAGCGTTCCGGCACAGAAAAACCTTTTTCAAAGCAGAATATCTGACTTCAGCATTGTTTTTCAGATAAACAAGTATGTTCACTTAGGATGTTTCTTAAATATCTGCACACATATTATGGTATTTTTATGCTTTAGAAGAGTCAAAAACTTTGCACAACCTGTGCACAAAATATCTGCAATGTTTTTCTCAAACCTTCAAAAAACCATAAACAAAATAACATCAAGTGGATGTTTTGGGATTTTAAAAGATGCACATGCACAATAGTTGATTATATAGTATATACATGTAGTATATGGTCGAGTTACAAAAAATGCTGTACACACCAACACACAATTTAACTTCTGCCAACACCTCTATAACATCATATTAGCTGTGTGTACCCAAACGAACTTGTGGATATGTCAAGTATAAATCAGCCTTAACACTAGTTGATATGTACAGTAGTTTCAGAGTTACTTATTGTCACCAGACTATGTTTGGTAGTTATAGAACAAAGTACAATTTTTACTTGGTTTCCAGCTGAATCTTTGTTTTCTGATTAGCCAAATATTTAGCATCAAGGGGGGCTCAGCGTGCTCTGTGGGGGGTCACGTCATATTTTACATGTTTTTTAGCAGTGGACGATAAGGAGAATGATCATGTTTCCTTTAGTTTATTTCATCCTCTGCACTCTCAGAAATAAAGGTACGCAAGCTGTCACTGGGGTGGTACCTTTTCAAAAGGTACAAATTTGTACCTCAAGGGTACATACTAGTACCTAAAAAGTGCAAAAATGTTCCTCTTAATTTGTAGGTACTAATATATACTTTTGAGATACCAATATGGACCCTTTAAGTACAAATTTGTACCTTTTGAAAAGGTACCACCCCAGTGACAGCTTGTGTACCTTTATTTCTGAGAGTGTGGCTGACCAAAAAAAATGAACTAATTTGTAATTCGTCCTCCACAAAAAAAAAGACAGAGCCTCACTGATTCACCTTCAGCAGCTCATAGTAATGACCCAAGCATACTGGACCCAGGTGAGGAAACTCCAAACATTTCGGGTCGCAGCACAAGCAATACTGGAAACACGAAATGCAGGAAATACCAAGATAATTACCTGAACTATAGTTTTATTTCATTTTCTCAAAGCAAAGAGTCCCTGACCCAGCCACAGGGCATTATCTGCACCAAAGTTCTTACTAACAAATGCATGAGACCGTCCAAATTAATGAGAAGTTTGCAGACGTCTTATCCCCAATACCGTAACAAGCCCAGAGCAGATTTTGACTGCAAGGAGCAAAGGCATACATTTTTTAGTTACTAATGGCCTACTGATGTTTTGCTTTTATATTTTACAGATATCTAGATATAGTAATAAACATACCATTTGTTTTAAAACAACTTTTTTGTCATCCTTACTGCAAACGTATATTAGCAATAATATCATTAAATGTGGAGGGGGTCCTTATAATAGTTTCCGGGGGGAAAGGGGGTCTCAGGTAAAAAAAGGTTGGGAACCTCTGGTCTACAGAACAAACCACTGTTATACAATGATTTGCCTAATTACCCTAACTTGCCTAATTATCCTAGTTAAGCCTTTAAATGTCACTTTAAGCTGTATAATAGTATCTTGAAAAGTATCTAGTAAAATATTATACTGTCAACATGGCAAAAATAAAATAAATTACTTTTTTGTTCCAAGAATTACATCAGAAAGTGGCCGTAGGTCATTTCAATACAAAGCTCCTTTTGACTCAGAACAATCTTCCTTCTTTTAGATTAAGACATTCAGTCTTTTCAGGACTAATTTACTGTATCTTCTTATTTGGAAACAACTTGAACATGTTATTAATATTGGTTCCAGTTTAAATGCTTATTATTTATTTGTATATCAAATTGCACTTTTGATTATATGTTTTTTATTTCTTAGGCTTTAGACTGTGGGAAGTGTTTTGGGTGGTGTGCGCTGCTTGTTTGCTTTGTTAGCTGTATGTTTGTTATGATGTGATGTACTCTGTTTGATGTATATACTTAGGGACCCCCTCGAAAATGAGATGGTTCATCTCATAGGGGCTATCCCATTTAATAAATTCAAATTTAAAATTCCATGTGGTATAAGTGACTTGGATGAACAAAATTGGCCGTAGTGTGTGTGTGTGTGTGTGAATGTAAGAGTGTATGGGTGTTTCCCAGTACCAGGTTGCAGCTGGAAGGGCATCCGCTGTGTAAAACATATGCTGGTTCATTCGGCTGTTGTGACCCCTCATAAACAAGGGACAAGGCGAAGGAGAATGAATAAATGAACATTTCTTAAAGTTTTGTTAAACTCTGACCTTGGACTGTGTATTTGTTAGATCCACTTCTTATCATAGATTTGACACAAACAGTCCAGAGCAGTCAAAGTGGTCAAACAGCATGTGAATCGATACCAATTTCAGTAAACTGACAGGCAAATCACCGCCATGTAGTATTAGAAGATGACGAGTGTTTGATTATCAGCTTTATCTGTGGCTTCATGCGTCAACCCACTAAAGCTTTATTAGAAATTCACTGATGTTCTGCCAAGTCCAGCCAACGATGACTAGTGCTAGCTTATAAAACACACTTTAAAACGACCATCAATGACAACATTTCACGCAAGTGCTTCTTTCCTGCTTGCGTAGAGGAGCGAGGAGCTGGAAAAAGACCCTCTACATTTCCAGTACGCAAGTAAGTGTGATCCAAACAGGAAAAGTCCCCCCTTCTTGCCCTCTGAGGATGACAGCAGCGCTGATGAAACCGAGCTATACTTAGCCATGTGAGATTTTGAACACCGAGAGCATGACTTGTCACATTTACTTTTAGAAAGACGCAGATGCAGAGGATCTGTGCTCTGGAAAGCAGCAAGTAACAGTTTCACCAGCCTTGCACCACAAACTGCCACAAAACTGTCCCTACATGCCGATGGTTGCATAGCAACCCCTTGAAATGCTCACCCAGGGTAGTTTATTTACATCCGCATTAATATACAGTGCGCTACAAACCCAGCATGGGACATCATTACATAAGACTGTCTGAAGTTTCAATTATGTGGAGTAGAATATGCATGTTGCCGTCTCAGGTAGCTGTCTATCTTTTTAAGGGATTCCATCCCAGCTAATGCTATTTTACGGTAAATATGCATACAATTATTATTATTTTTTATCTGTAATTGGTACTCTTCCAGAAAATGTTGCATGGCGTGAAAGTTCAATTCTCAGTATTTATTTACCAGCATGTTGTTCCAAACCACACCTACTGTTATTTTCTGTTCAGAATGCTAAAACATGTTTTAGTGACTAACAATAGCTGACATACTCACCGGAAACTTTATTAGGTACACCTTACTAGTACCGTGTTGGACCCCCTTTTGCCTTCAGAACAGCCTTAATCCTTTGTGGCGTAGATTTAATAAGGTACTGGAATTATTCCTCAGAGATTTTGGTCCATATTGACATGATAGCATCACGCAGTTGCGGCAGGTTTGCTCATCCATGATGCAAATCTCCTGTTGCATCACATCCCAAAGGTGCTCTATTGGATTGAGATCTGGTGACTGTGGAGGCCGTTTGAGTAAAGCAAACTCATTGTCATGTTCATGAAACCAGTCTGAGATTATTTGCGCTTCATGACATGACGTTATCCTGCTGAAAGTAGCGATCAGAAAATGGCCACACTGTGGTCATAAAGGGATGGACATGGTCAGCAACAATACTTGGGTAGGCTGTGAAGTTGACAGGATGCTCAATTGGTACTAATGGTCCCAAAGTGTGCCAAGAAATTACCCCCCACACCATTACACCACCACCACCAGCCTGAAATGTTGATACAAGACAGGATGGATCCATGCTGATATGTGTTGATGCCAAATTCTGACCCTACCTGTCGCAGCAGAAATCGAGACTCGTCAGACCAGACAACGTTTTTCCACTCTTCTATTGTCCAATTTTGGTGAGCCTGTGTAAAATGTAGTATCATTTTCCTGTTCTTAGCTGACAGAAGCGGCACCCGGTGTGTTCTTCTGCTGCTGTAGCTCATCCGCCTCAAGGTTGGATGTGTTTTGTGTTCAGAGATTCTTTTCTCCATACCTCGGTTGTAACGAGTGGTTATTTAAGTTACTGTTGCCTTTCTATCAGCTCAAACCTGGCCATTCTCTTCTGACCTCTGGCATCAACAAAGACATTTGGCCTGCATATCACTGGATACTTTCTCTGTAAACCCTAGAGATGGTTGTTCGTAAAAATCCCAGTAGATCAGTAGTTTCTGAAATACTCAGACCAGCCCGTCTGGCACCAACAACCATGCCAGGTGAACCTAATAAAGTGGCCGGTGAGTGTAATTATGCACAATTCTTCTGACCTCTGGCATCAACAAATTAATATAGTAATATAATTACTATATTAATTGCATTAAACATCACATTAAAATTAACGTGTTACTATTAATTTGGTCAGTGTTTTCTGTATTGCATAGGAAAATAACACATGTGTTCTGTGATGAGCTGAAATTTAGATAATTATATTTTTAGTACTATTCTGTACCATAATTTGATCAGAGCAGAAAGTCTTAAATTTAAAGGCCTCAGAAATGCACACCATACTCTATATGGTAAAGAAGTCAGAAATGTCAGACTCTCAGACTGTTTGCATTTCATGAGTCAGACCCAGTGATCAGCACCCATTGCTCTCATACTATTGAATGATTTAAAAGTCAGCTTATAACAATTGTTGATGAGCAGGAAACATCCTGGGGTGTTGCGGCAATATAATTAATGCATTTCCAAAACAAAGAGACTTCTGTGGTTTTATAGATTTAGCTTGATGTAGGCTTTTAAAGTATGTGTAAAGCATTTTGTAAGATTTCAAACTGAAGTGGGCGGTGTTTGGCATTTGGTGCGAGTTGGTGTGTGGGAGTTGGATATTGCAGACTGGACTTTAGATTGCGGTACTAGATCCGGCCTCAGCTTTTCATGCTCGCATTGATTCATAATTGTTCGGGCCAGCATGCGAGACCTCCCACTCGAGGATCAAGTGTCAATTAAATAGACTTTGTCAAAAGTAGGCACCACTAATATGAGGGTAAATCCAAAGGCATGATTGTTTTGCAATCAAATGAAGGATAAATCTAGCCTGAAGCTCTTATGGTGGACTAGAGCTAAACGAACATTGCTTGTCTTAGTATTCGCAATGATCCCTGTCTTTTTTTTTTTTTTTGGGTAGACGCCTGTTTTATTTCAGCTGTGAAATGGATTTCTTAGAAACCAGACTAAGACATTTAACTGACCTCCGCTCATTCTTGAAGCACAAACTGTTATGCAAGAATTTATTCAGATAACACCCCCGACCTTGTCCAAATATGAGACTGGATTGTTAAAACCCCAATAAAGACATGCAGACGTTTTCAGTGCCTGGAGAAAGACATTTAACTGCCACATTTTGTATTAACCTTTTAAATACAGATAATTGTAGTTGTGTTATTCATACAAATGTCACAGTGATCACAGGCCAAGCTTTTAAAGTGCCACTATTTTGCTACTTCAAATGCTTGTAATTTAGTTTGAAGGTCTGCTAAAATACATTAAATTCATTCAGGGTTAAAAACTAATGTCTTTTTTCCCATAATATACATAGGAGCATTAGCTCTTTGTTCACTGTGTTTGAGGCTGTTTACAACTGGTCACTTTATGCGTTTTCTCTGATCAGTTAGCTGTCTGATTTGTGAAAATGGTTTTATTTACTGCTAAATTATTTTCTTTCTTATTTTTGTCTTGTTTCTAGACCAATTATCTAAACATGCTTAAATCAAGAAGCATTTTCTAGACAAGCAAAGCAAATGGTATTGTTTTAAGAATTAATGTCAAAATTAAGTTTTTAGTTGTAAGCAAAATAATCTTATGTCTAATGTTGAGTAATTCGTTACAGTTACTAGAATCAATTTAAATCATAAAATCAGGGATTTTTTTAAAGGCCATATCGGCCAGCCCTACTTTGTGGCTTCATCATCTCCTTTGGTAGCAGAGCTCATGTTATCAGCTGTGTTCTTAGCCACTAATTTTGTGGCGGCGTGTAACGACCTGAGGTGCTTCATTGGATTAGAATTACTTGTCACAGATGCAGAAAGACCATTTTTTTCCTGGGCACACTGTAAGTTGCACTATACATAAACATTCTTGCCTTTCACTTCAGCGAGGGAAAAGTTGTGCTTATATTTCCAGTTTGCAAAAGCTAACTTTGAACTTGTTGAATTTGCCATCGTTCTGACTCCTGGTCGTTGGTGTGTGCGACTGACTGTGCGTGTGATTGTGTGTGAACACCCGCACTACTCTGCCTCTGATTGGCAAACGATAGAAATGTACTCTATCTAAGCCACTCATCACGTTCTCAGTTACACCACGTTCACAGACACACCAATCATCATCGCTGGTTGGTTATGTGTCCCTCCCCAAACACGCACACCCCAGAGAAAGAGAGGTCTTATGGCTGAGAGAGAGAGAGATGCTGCTCACATGAAAACCACTTCAGTGTTCTCGATTATAGTAACATTTTTTTTATTGTCAGTAATGGCAATGGTGTTGTAACAAGGGAAACAGTAACTCATTTTATTACTCTTTACTGAAAAACTTATTGCTGTTAGTAACGCTGTTTATTTATAGTGCCATTATTCCCATCACTGCTTACAGTGTCAAAAGGAAAAAATCCAGATTATTTTGTTTACCTCATTGGCAAATGATTTAGTTTTAAGAAAAATGTCACTTAATTGTGGCATGTTATTTCTTAAAACAAGACAATAGTTTTTGCTTGTCAAGAAAATACTTCTTGATTTAAGGAATGTTAGATATTTGGAACAAGATAAACAATCGAAGCAAGAAAAACCTTTTTTGCAGTGTTTACATTTGGCCACATAAATGCATCTCTGCAAAACTATGCACCACTGCACTGATTATCAACTGGAGGCCCATGGGCTAAATCCAGCCCGCTGAGCCATTCGATACGGCCCGCGACTGGATTCCAAAATTGTGAGGATCAAAAAGAAAATAGTGGTCCACACTATTAAAGCAACTAAAAATAACAACAACTGAGTCTCTTGTCAGAATAACCACTATTTATGACTATAAGGCTACACTTCAAAATGAGGACAGACTCAGACTGACTAGGCGGCGTTAAGCATTTATTGTTTAGAGCAGGTTTTAGCGTAAGTGAAGACCGGGTGGGGTGTAGGCGGAGTGTGCACGACGTGTGTGTGATGAAGAGGGATGCGGTGGAGAGGGATGCGTGACATATTTGAGGAGTGGGAGGGAGACGCGCAATTTCCATGAGACTTTCATTCGTTTGCGGGAGACTCACAGAACTTCCGGGAGACTTGGGTTGTCTGCCTCAGGACTAAAAAAAGGAGGAAAAACTATGGCACAACTTAAAATAGCATGGTAAATAAATAACCTGGTACCAGAACAAAACAGGTCACAGATAGTGTTCGCACATCAAATAAAACATTAAGTGGGCTTGAATTCAAATCTCAATGCTGAAACGGGCTCCTTACAGTGCTTAATCAATGGCTAAAGTTACATTTCCCCTTGTTGACTTAGCCTAATTAAGTTGAGATGAAAATATCTATCACTCCTAGTGGTTAACTGTGGTATAGGTGATGGGAGCCTGAATTAAATGCCTTCAGTTTTGTAATGAAATTGAAAAAGTATAAACATTAAACAATGTTAAGCCAAAATTAGATTTTTATTTGACTTTCTTCTTCGGGTCCGGCCCCCAAGGAGGCTGTCTGGTAAAACTCTGGCCCTCTGACAAATATAGTTGATGACCCCTGCACTACTGTATATGTAAATTTCACTGCACTCTCAGAAATAAAGGAACAAGAGCTATCACTGGGGTGGTACCTTTTCAAAAGGTACATATTTGTACTTAAAGGGGAAATATATTGGTATATCAAAGGTATATACAGTATTAGTACCTAATCAAGAGATACATTTTTGTACTTTTTAGGTACTAATATGTACCCTCAAGGTATTAATAAGGACCCATTAAGCACAAAAATTTTTAGGTTCTGGCTCAGTTATTCTTTTAAAAATGCCATGGAGTAAAATTAGTTGAAGCTCTGTGTTGCAATAACTCTGGACAAAAACAAGACATGAAGTACTTTGCTTAAGGGCAAGGAGCAAATGTTTAGAGAAAGTGTTTGGTTCTTCTTGTATATAAATCTCTGGCCACCCAGAACACAAGTTAAAGTGTTTTCTTGATTATAAGAGAAAAGCAAAGAGCAAAGGATCATTAGGAAGTCAATAATTTGCATCTCAATGTCTTCAGTTTTTTGTAAAATGGACTGCATTAATAAGCCATAATGCTTGCAGTACATGCCAACTGGCAAATGAGAAAAGGCTCATTTTCCTTTAAATATTTATAATAGCTGTATTTACAATCAGAATATTTGACTTTAATGGTATATGGTTAATTGTTAATATGTCATCTGTAATCTTACTATATATTCAGATGCTGGAAAAAAACTACTATTAAGATAAAGAAGTTTGTTCACTTTTTGTTTGCAGGGGTTGACTTATTTTGTCATTTTCTTTTATTAAATAAATCTGTTTGTTTTTATATTTATGGAAGTTTTATTATTATTATTATTATTATTATTATTATTATTAGCAGTATTATTAGTTTTAATTAGTAAAGTCCCAACATAATCATTTAATTTATGAAAACTAATCAAAATGAGCAATAATTTTGCTCCATTCGAAATAAAACAATGCAAATATTATTAATGATCAAAATATTTTATTGTACATTACTTTTAATTAAGATTACATTCAGAAATTGTGTATCAAAAGTTTACTACAACTTTACATGTCATTTGTTAACATTAATGCATTATTTTGACTGAGCGGTGATCAATACATGTGCAGTGTTTAATTCTTTTTTTTTGTGTTAATTAATTAAGCCTTTTATTTAAATAAATATCCTTAAATGTTAATAAATGTTGAAATTGCCATAATCTATGATAAGATTATTAATAATATTTAGTTTAACTAATGTTATGCATGCAATATTAAAGTGTAAAGTGTTACCAAAACATCCTGTATGTAACATTTTAATCCTGTATGTTCTGGATATAGTTAATTAGCCAATCCAATAAAATATTAACAATATAATTATAAATTAATAACTTTCATGACCAAAAAAAAAGTGATTTGGGATGGTAGTGGAAATATTCATGATGGTTTAAGGGTGAACAAATGACACCGTTTAATATTGTTAACAGACAAATTAAATAAACCAATAGTCCAGACGGCCAAAAGTGTAGTTTAAGAGACATCAATACACTGAAACCACTGTGTGTTTATAAACTCCTTTTAGTGTTAGCAAAATGTTTATCAGCGTTATAAATGACCATTTTTCATCTCCGAATGTGAACAGGGAAATACTACATGACTGAGAGTGTTTGACGCTTGAACATCTGGATGAAAAATAAGCGGCTTCCTTCTGAAACCTCATGTTAAAATGTTAAATTATTTCCAGACGTTTTGTTTACTTGTGCACGACAAGCATCAGCGAGCCGGTGTCGACTCATCTCTTTTGGTGGATCAGATAATGTGCAAATGGACCCGTCGGGATTTGCATTACTGGCTGTACTTCAGCTCCCACAGTTAAGGAGGAAGTGAGAGTGACTTGCTGTAGTTTGGGATTCAAGATACCATTAGTTCTGTGAATAAAGAACAACATTACTGAGTGGGACAAAACTTGTCAGCAGTTTTAAAAAAAGTGGATGTTTAAGCTTTAAGTTATGAAAGGGATGATTGACGATCAGAATGCTCATCATTCAAGTAGATTGTACTGTATCTCTTTTACATAATGTTGATGTCTTAGTTTTTGTTATTATTTATATTTATTAGGATTTATTTAAAGGTGCAGTAAGTTTGACCCCCAGTGTTTAAACTAGGTATTGCAAGCCTGGTTCAAAATACATACAAGAGCAGGTTGCCAGATTGATGACACCAACAAAGGCAGATTTAGGTTGTGTTCTAAATAAAAGCAATGGCACGTGATAGAAGGAATATTTTCCACACTAAAAGGAGTTTTTGTTCTAACCAACACCTGAAATTTGTGTTTTAGAAACAGCTTCTATTTCTAGCAGCTGATCTATGGAAAACTGACAATGATCACCTCAGGTACATCTTATGTGCTTTATTCACTGTTAAATCATTATAATGTGAGTTTGAATGCCATTTGACATGACATTTATTTCCAAATACTGAAAGCAGCAGCAGATAGTTCACCTCAGATCTTGACAATAAAATAAATAGTTTGAAATCAAACTTTAAAACTGTGACTTAGTGCAAGCCAACACATATCAGTAATTCAGCATGTACATTTAATAATCTTAAAGGTTAATATGTATTAATTAGATTATAAACCTTACAATTTTGTTGGAGTGCAGTAAGTGCACTATTCTGTGCTTCTTAATGGCTGTATTTAAATTGTTGTCATGTTTAGTCTGGTGCAAACAGCCCAATGGCTTATCAATGCAAATTTGGTCACGTAGCGTGTCATTAGGACACGGGGTTACAATGTAACCTGCTCACCTGATGTTTATGTTTGTAATGTTTTTATTATTTTCTAATTCATAACCACCTCATGTGGAACTCTGAATCTGTGTCTCATTTCAGAGGCTGTCTACTGGACGTCACATTTTTGGTCATGTATACATACTTAGAAAGCATACATGCATAGCATAATCAGATAAACAAGAATGCCCACTTAGCATGTTTCTTAAATATCTGCAAACATATTATGGTATTTTTATTCTTTAGAAAAGTTAAAAAACTCAAAGCACCTTTACAATGTTTTAACATCTAATTTCAACATCTGTCCAGAGACAACAAATGAAAAATAGCCATAATGCTAATTAATGTACGCTGTCAAATAAACAAATAAAATAAAGTATACAGTACATGGTACTGTATGTAACATTTTTTAATGCTACATCTGAGAAAAAAAATATTTAATTTAACAATTTTAATGATACAACTTTACAATGATTTAGAGGAGACACCATATGAATCATGATTTGTGGTGTCAGTGTGTGTAACAGTGGTTTACAACGCATTTAGAAAATAATTATAATTTTAGTGCATTTTAAAAGACTATTTAAATATCACTGTGCAATTATTATAATAATTATAATAATTTTACCATCATTTACATAAAATGCTACAGTATTTAAATTGTCAGTGTGTGTAACAGTAGTTTACTGAATATTTTCTTTATTTTTATTTTGGTATATTTAGAAAAAATAATAACTTTAGTAATTTTTTTTTTTTAAATCTCCATTTAAAGATCACTTTGCAGTTATAATAATAATGTTTATAATTATTTCTCGTTTTAAATTTTATTATATTGCCACTATCTTTCAGACCACAAGGTTATTTACCTTATTCGCCCGCGTAAGAGTGGGCGTAGCCATTTGAATCTTTTTGGCTTTGAATCTCATTCACTTACATTCATTTTTAGCTCGTTTTGCTGCTTGATGTTGCAAATTAATATTTTCTCTTTATATTATTCTACTTTGTCTTTATAGTCATGCAAACACTTGTTTGTAGAGCAAGTAGTTTTGTTTTCTGAGTAGTAGTAGACCGTTTCCTGCTGTTTATTATTCCTAGTCATTTCTCCCATAGGCAACTGAATCTGAAGTTCTGAAACAACGAGCGCACTTCTGCATTGAAGAATAAGGTCAATAGTACCCGTTTTTCAGCAATTTGTCATTATGCAAACTATAATAAATTTGGACATGATCACCTAATATTTTATATATGAGCAATTCAATGCAAATGTCAACCTTGCCATGAAACAAAATTAAGTTTTCACCAAAATACGGAAATCGTTTCTTTGTGTAAGCAAGTTTTTTACAGTACTTTAGAATACTCAAATTTATCTGTCAGTGCTTTCATATTATTATATTTGATTTACCAAAGAATTTCACATCGGACACATTGATAATGGTGAGATGTCACATCCATAACAAAACTTTTTCCTCATAAATGCAAAAATATTAAATAAAATAAAACCAATCATTTTTGAGGGAACTCGTATCCTTTTGATTATCATAATTTCTTTTGGGTTGTGCAGTTTTATTCTGAGAATTTCTACAAAGTACTGTATGCTGTATACTGTAAACTCCAGACTTTTTTGGTCACATCCATAACACATGTTTATTTTCCTCATTTAAAGTACAAAACATGTTTACTGAAAGATTTTTTTTTCTGATCTTATAACTCTGTGGTCAGTTGTTCTGGAAAGTGTAAACAGATGTTTCAATATAATGTTAACATATACTTTCTGTGTGAATTTATGTTTTGAGTTTTTACTGCAAATGTAACTTCCATAACGCTGGAATTGCTCATATATATATATAGTCATTTGTAAGGTTAAATAAGTGGCGTTAAATTTTTTACACACACACACACACACACACACACACACACACACACA
>CAIGQZ010004081.1:6911172-6943916 GCA_903798205.1 Danio tinwini
TACACCAAAGCTTAACACAATAACAGTTCTTTTGGGTCTGCTATTTTAGCTATTTAAAATTTGTCATCAAGGACAGACACCAACAGACATGCGCGCACACACACAATCTAAAATAACTAATTACAATGTATCCTGCATCTAGAGATAATTGTATTTAATGCTGAGTTCTGAAATTAATATGAACATGCTTTTAAGAGCACGTCGACACTTTTGTTCTGCTGCGTAATTATCATCATAATTTCTGTTATGTCGATATGGGGCAGTGAGGGCTTTCAAACAAATGGTGCTTTTTGTGATTTGTTTACTGATTGTTTGTTGATTTAGTTGAATTGTTGCTTCATATGTTAGCCTGATTTCAACAGAAAGAAAACCTGGCATGATTTGTAAGTGCATTTATCTGCTTTGACATTGTAATTAATGGCAGAGACTGTAGGAGTCGGTCATTGTAGTAAAGCACAGTGTTGTCAGTGGTTCTAAACGCATTGATCTGTATTCATTATATTTCCTGTATAGCTAGTGCAGTTTTGGAAAGTACTTAAGCCGGCATTAGACTTTTTTTTATGATAAAGAAAATTCTAGTAGTGCTTTGTTTGTATAATTATCATTAGATGATAATGGAGAATATGCTAGTGCCAATTAAGTGATGGAAATCCTGAAAGCACAAAATAAACTTTATTAATTTTAAACATTATTTATTTTAATGTCTGTTTGATGTTATTGATATGACAAGTCATGCACAAATTCAGTAGTCAACACCATTCTTTCCTTAAATCTGTGCCAAAGACAGTCACAGAAATGTGTTTCAAAGCAGCCGGTGTTTGATCATGTCACAAGCATGTAACCAGTCCTGTTAGCTTGCAGGGTTAGACTTTGCTTATGCCATCTCCATCATCCTCTTGAAGTCAGAGGAATACGTTTTACTCACACCGCTCACAGTCACAGTACCAATGCATGCACATATCTGGGTTATATTTGAACCAGCATTTCAGGCATTGGTAGCAGGTGCACTAATAACTGCAGCTCCTGCTTGTCATTAAGCTCTCACTAACTGTTACACTCAGCCCACTAAACTGCACTCCTGTCCGGGTCACGGCACCAATGTAAAGACCCTGGTATACTTAAAACAAAGTTCTTTTTTATTGTTCGTTTGAGGGCAAAAAGAAGTTTGAAAAGGCTGAGTAACAGGATACTGTTTCCGAGCTTTCCAACACCCCCGCACGGCAGTAGGTTGGATTTTAAATGTGTCGTGTTGCTTGAGTACTGCGAAACACAACAACAATGGAGGCTGACAGAGAAGAGCATCTTAATGTTTTAATAAATATCTAACAAACAGCCTTCTCCAGCAATAAGCACGGCTATATATTTGCTGTGGACCGACCCCGAATGGAACAATGTTTAGAATTTTATCAGACTCGGCACAATATGATTGTGGTTCTCGTCAGGTGCATGAAACCTTCCAAGTCTTTCCGCAAGCGATATTACAGCTGTGAATACATCTGTACCAGCTCTGCTACTCGACCCTCCAGCGTATTTATGTTGCTAATTTGCTGTTGTAGTGCTGTAAATTTTTTCTACTGTCTGACTATGAACTGTGAAAATACGAAGCACGTCAAAGTAGGCAGAGCTCCACAACACACATACTGATTGTGTAATTGTCACGGACCAATGATCGATTAAAAGGTGTCTAGGAACAAAACTAACTCCCCAAAAAAATTCTTGTTGGTGAGCTGTTTCAAACTGCAGAAACAGTCTCAAATTTAAAGTTGTTGTGGCCAAATTTGGTTTGATTTCCTTTAAAGTGAACCGCAGCCTTTACACCTATGGTTCTGTTTTACCTACACTAGGTGGGATTTCATCAAGGGTTTCCAGCATGGGAGGCAAGCGACTAAGAAGGATGTCAAAGACCTGCCTCCAGCCACTAGTTGTTTAGCAGTTTGAAGCATACTTGCCCCACCAAATCTCACTCTGATCACAATCACATCACCAATGTAACCTCTCTAGTTTACTTGCACTGCACAGAGCACAATTGGAACCATCATGGGAGGTATGCCAAAGGCTAGAGCTTCACACCAATTTAGGTCATGAGAGTTATATTTACATGCAAATATCTTACTAGCAGGCCTCCTTTAATAGCATACTCACACTATGCTGTCTGAACCATGCTCAGGCCCGTTTCCCGGATAGTTTGAGAAATGTGAGTGCTCTGAATCGGGCTCAGGCACGGTTCACTTGGGCTTTGGCAAGGTATGCTTGTGTGTGAGTGCAAAACGCGCCTGAGCCCGAAACTGAAAGCGAGACGTGACTTTAAAGGGACTGTTTCATATGGATTAATTAATTATTTGTACTGTTCAATGAACGAAAAATTTGTCGTAGTTTATTAAAGATGCAAACCCCTCACTGCACGTCAGCTGCACCTTCAGCAAACCTCCTGCAGCACGAGAACTTTATGATTGTTTTTGAGCGTCAAAAGTGGCTGAAATATTTGACTGCGTGTCACTGCATATCAAACAACTTAAACAATATAACTAAAGAAATCTCTACTGTGCTGATCGAGAGCGCTTACTAAACAGCGCATCATCGGTGACGTAAGCGTGCCCAGGCGTGAATGTAATGTGAGTGCGGGCCGTCGGGGGAGACAGGAATGGGGGGACAAGCGTGCTTTGGCCCGGTTCAAGGCAACTGTACATGTACGTGTGAGTACGCCTTAACACTCAGGCCTTTAGACCCATTTCTCATCTGGGTCATGGCACCAGTGTAAACCCTCTGATTGTACTCGCCTCACGTTGACAGAAATTTAAACAAGCATTTGAAGCATAACACTGCAAAAACAGCAATATAAAAATGCTAATATATGGATGTATAGCCAAGTGTTAAATAGAAGTTAAATAGAACAGTTAATCCAAGATGGTGTAATTTTTGTGGTGGGGCTAATTTGCATATTTGTGATTTATTCAGGATATATCCCTTTTATACTAAACGAGGTAAGTACACTGAACGAATCTTTTGTTGGCTCCAATTATGAAACCTAGCTTTTTTTTTACAGGGATTTTTAAAAAGTTTTACTTGTTTAGAAAATTATTGCTAAAGGGAAGTGAAGCTTATGAAACTGCATCCAATAAGTTTTGCCGTTTTGAAAATGTTTATTTAGCTAATTGCTTCTAAACAATTAAGCAACTAAAAGTTGAGCCAACAAAATATTTTTACAGAGTGAAGATTATATTCAAGCCATTTTTTTGGCATGAAGATTGTTCACATGAAGCCATCTCATGTCATTTTGATTACCAAGTATGTTTTAAGGGATAACATTCTTGCAGGTGGACTTTAAAGGGGACCTATTATGCAAAACCTATTATGGTAATTAGGCAAGTCACTGTATAACAATAGTTTGTTCTGCAGACAATCGAAAAAAAATGCTTATAATATTGACTTTTAAAATGGTTTAAAAAAAACTGCTTTTATTCTAGCCAAAATAAAACCATTAAGATTTTCTCCAGAAGAAAAAATATTATTGGACATACTGTGAAAAAAAAAATCATTGCTTTGTTAAACATCATGTGGGAAATATTTGAGAAAAAAAATGTACAGGAGGGCTCATAATTTTGACTTAAACTGTAAGTGTTTGCAATACAACTTCTGTAAAATAACCTATTTTTGATGAAACATATCCAAATGGAGAATTTTAATCATCACTTTTAATGATTTGTTAATCGTAGCAGCTGTAATCTCGTTTATTTAATTGATTAATTGTTCAGCCCTGCCAGATTTCAAACACAATGTAATTGGATAGCCATGAGACCATAGCACTAACCATAAGCAGCATGACAAGATGGCATCTTTTTTTTCCAAAGGCTGAACTGGTTTAATTCACTGCCATGTTTGCCAGTCTGCAGATGACACATGTGATTTAGAGCTTCTGGCTGTCTAAAGGGCTGGGGATCAGCTGTAGAGTAGCCAGGAGGTGCATAAACCCCAGTGGTGGATGTCAGCTCTACACCTGGCATCACCCACAGCTACAGGTCATCGCTGGACCGGAACCAAACCACTGAGTCCAGCTGGAGCCGCCGGTGACAGGCTCATTTGTGTGTTCGCTTTCTGAGATAATGGGCCAATGGATAGATCTGCAGGTCATAGCTATTACCTTAGCAAGGGGTGTTAGCAAGACCTAACTTTGATTTTTAGACACCATTTGAACTGTGTTTTTACAGCTTTTTAGATGATTTGCTACAACTTCTCTCTACTGATGCTGTAATATTGCCAGTTGGATTTTGCGTCACTATTAAAGCATTATTATATTGGTAAACTAGGAACTCTGTAGAGCACAGGTATTTTGTTTGCAGTAAGTTAAATTGTGTCATACTTGTATTACAATTATGACATGTTGTGGTATGATTATTATTTTTTTTAAACCCAGGATCATTGGACACATCATGTTTTTTCTTGTAAATAATATTTCTAAAAGAGCTGTTGACATGGAGTTAAACCTGATTTTGGTAAAAACCCAAACAATGCAAGCATAAAAATAAAACAAAACAAAAAATCTGACAAATTTGTGTGTAATAACAATGTAACGGCACAAGGAGAAAGTACTAAACTACCTAAACATATTTAATACTTTTTATAAAAGGTCTGTTTGGTGATGGCAGCTTAAAGATGCCACTTTTATGGTGAATGAAGCCAACAGAGTGTAAAAATCTTGATGGTTATGGGAGTCTCATCTATCAAATTGGATCTTTAATTTGTATTTTATATTGGATTCGAGGCAGGTGATTGGCTGGGCCATTCTACAGCTTTATTTTCTTTCTCTGAAAGCATTTAAGAGTTTCCTTGGCTGTGTTTTGGATCATTGTCTTGCTGAAATAGACAATGACAGGGGCAGAGGGTTGCTGAAGAACTAGAGATTTCAGCTGCTGTCTGGGCTTTCACTGCCTTTCTACACCTCCCTTTCTTCATGTGTTCAATACTTTTTCCCTGTGTCATTTAATTTTATTCGTTTTTTTTTCTCACTGCATATATGGATTTATTTGGTTGTTACCAACATCCAGGGAAAATTTCAAGTCAACAGCACCTTTAGAAATGTTTTCTGAGAAAAATGGTGACATGTTTAACACTTGTTTTCCCCATTGTACATGCCTCAGCCTACATTTTTGTGAAAAAAATACATTACTTCGGGTACGTTTTGTTGCATGTTTCAGATGAGAAATCCACTAGAGAACACTATCTACATTTTTGTGAATCTGAAATACTTGAGGTATGTTTTCCTATACATTTCAGACGCATGCACATCTTGTACATGTCCACAAGTGGGTGTGGTTTGTCATACAGATCACTCAGTGAACCACTTACCTAAACCCTTCCCTATACCCAACCAAAAGTGTTTTCAATGTAACATGTAATTTTACCTGTATTTTACATTGCTTTTTGATCACTTTTGTGGAACCATGCTTCAAAAGACTCAAACCCGAGTGCTCTGCATCACAAGTGCAACACATATTGATTGAGTGTTTTGCAAAGAACTCGACAAAAATGATCCTTTATTTGTCGATAATACGTTCTTGTAAATATTATTAGTGTGGGAAATGAGCAAAAGTTGTTGGCGTCATACTGCCCCATAGTGTTCATTTTACCTAGAAACTACAGTGGTTTCATGTATTTCCAATGAGCCTGTGATGTGATTTATTTATTTATTTAGTTATTTTTGTTTTTGTTTAAAAAGTGTTTCCATCGTAGTTTATGCGCATATTTTCTTATCGAATGAAAAGTTTATCCTACTCAGTTATGCGCATGTTTTTTATGAGCATTTTCAAAATTGATGCGCATTTTGGCATTTCCATCAATCACTGATTTTTATTTCTTTATTATTATTTTTTTTATGCACATCCAAAACATAGCTATTGTAAAATGGCTTCAAGGTTATTTGAACTTGTATTATTATATTGCAATGGCAAAAATGATTGAGTCATCTCCAAGTATTGCACGATAAGTTAATATATTGAATATTGTGACAGGCCTATGGTTAAGTGTTCCAAAATACACATGGAAGTCTAAATTAAATAAAAAATCTAAAACATTTCTTCTTTAACGATTGCAGCAAATAATAATTGAATCTGTACTGGTGTGATGCACAAGCCAAAGGAGATTCTAGTCTGCCTATACAGCAAGGTCTAGGTGTACATTTACAATCACATCATGATCATCAAGTCACATGACTGTTCCTCAGTTTCTGATGAACTTTCTGATGAACTGGGATTGAGAATGGGTTTAATTGTAGGCGGTTTATATATATGCTTCACATTACACTGTTTAATTACAGTAATCACAGCATAGTTCCTTATGTGAGTGCAAGTGGCATGCGTGTAATATTCAGGAGCACACACCAGTTGTAACGTACTTGAAGTTCTTGTCCTTTTGATTTACCCTCAACACTGAAGAAAAACACTTAATGTTTGTTTGCTGCAGATGCATCGCCACAGGTACAAAGAGCGTGAGGTGCTCTCCAAAGGCAATTTATTCAGAGGCAAGCAGCTTTGAGCAAAGCATTGTGGTATAATTAGTATGATCAAGAACGTGCCTGGATGCAAATTATACATCCACAAAAGCGGTTCACTCACATATGACTCAAGATGAATCTTTTGAAGTAGACTTGATGATGTGCACCCAAATTGGAAAACTGTTTTTACAGCAATCAAGTGAATCGAATTTTGATGCCAAAATTGGCTCTGCATGTAAAGTTCCAGCATCTTTCCAGACAGCTTTCATTTTTCTATCTTTAAAGAGGCAGTGGCCGCAGTGTAGTCAGTGAATGTCAATTGGTCATCTAGAAAAAGGGCCAGACTGGGTATTGATGCTTGTGTGTGACATTCAAACAAGATGGAGAAAGGCTTTGCGAAGGGACGTCTGGTAGAAGCTCTCTCGCAAAGACTGACCCTTCACATGCACATTCAGTTAAATACTGTAATCTAATTTCATACCGGCTGAGATCTGCGATAAAAAGGAGGATATGAGATGGAGAATTGGGTATAGCATTGGTAGGATTTTAATTAAGGAATTGAGCAAATGTGATCTAGTAGATAGGGGAGAAAAAAACATAGTCTGAGGACAGAACCTCTGTGATAAGGAAGCATGTAGATAGAGGAAAGAACACACATTCAGGCCAGATGTAATGCACTGTTCATAATTGTAAGGTCATTATGTTTATTTTTTTGGTGAAAACATTTTGTTAATAGCCTCTTGGGCTGTATTTCAACATGTACAGTTACTGTTTGGGGCACACAAGCCAGATCATTTTTTTCCTCTCTTCCACTTTTGCTGCTTATTATTCTTGATACGTATTGATGTCTTTCACTTGATTATTGTAATGTCAAGAGTGACAAAAACTAATCCTTAAATTTATTAGATTTAATAAAATTACTATTTATTCAGTAGAGATGCATTAAACTAATACAAATAAGACAGATATAACGTTATATACAGTCAAGCATAAAATGTCATCATTTTGTATAATTCATAATTTCGGGCTTTACTGTATTCATGATTTGTGTTTTGAGAATTTAAATTGTGAATGCCTCAACAATAAATTATAATAACTTTAATATTTCATAATGGGTCATTTTTAGGCATGTGACGAAACAAAAGATTGGGTTCACGAGAACAAGACGAGACCAGATTTTTATTCAGTTTTTTGGAATTCTCTATAATGAAATATATGACTGGAAATTAGTCTTTTATTAAACTGAAAAAACATTCACAAAATGCAAAACTATTTTTTTTTAATCAACTTGTAATGAATGGTATTTTACTTATGTTTTAATGAAAAGTGAGTAGAGTGAATAAAAGGGTGAGTAAAAGGGCTCGCAAAATCCGTCTGGTCGGCGCTACAGAGCACCAAGCACAAAAAAGCCAGACACAGCAAAAGTTTCTTTCCTCAGGCCATCTACCTCATGAACAGTTAAATATTCTCCTACTGTGCAATAAACGTGCAATACTTTCTCATTCGCACTTGTACACAGCACCTTATAACAATATACAATGCAATACTTTCTCCATTCGCGTTGGTACACAGCACCTTATAACCTGTATATTTACAACAATCTGTACATACAATTCATCATCCAGATCTTTTTGACTAACTGCATCTCTGTTTACAGTTTATCGCCTTTTTCTTTTCTCATATTTAATTTTGTGTTGTCACTTGTCACCTTATGTACACTGGAAGCTTCTGTTGCCAAAACAAATTCCTTGTGTGTGAAGCACACTTAGCAATAAAACGGATTCTGATTCTGATGTATTCCATGCTGTAAAGGGCATGCAAACACTGCAAAATATTTGCTAATATATGAATGTAAAATAGTGTTTATATATCATTTTAAATATTAGAAAAATATTTGCTAATATATGAATGGAAATTAAATTTTTATTCAACTGAAAAAAATCATAATGCACAACAATTTAGGTGTTTTTTTTTTATAAACTTGTAATGAATGTTATTTTATTTCTATTTTAACAAATTATGCCATAAAGGACATGCAAACACTGCTAAATAATTTGCTATAAACTTTACTGACTGGATAAACTCTGAGCTACTGTATGCGAGTATGGACTGATAGGAGAGCCGTTTTAATGGAATTTGATACCTCACAGAATAAAAAGAAAACAGGTGTGTGTATCTCCAGGAGTTCACTGTGTGTGCGAGCACTCGGAGGAGATGTTTGTGTCAGTGGTGCTTTACTGACTTGGTGTATGGCGTGTGTATGGCTTATCCTGTCGCAAAATGTGGCTAAAAGTCCTACACGACGATATTTGATTGTTTACATGTCTGTACAGCACTTCAATAATGCAACTAAAATAGGACTATTTCACGATTTGTGTTTACAACGATTATAACTTATAAACATATCTAAAGTGCTGTTCCATCACATGGTTAATATGTGTGGCAGTTGTAGCAGCCTTTGCAACTACGGCTGCACGATTCTGGCTAAAATGAGAATATCAATTTCTTTTGCTTAAAATCAAGATTACAATTTTCTCATGATTCTGTAGATGTAAAATAAAGGTTAATATGAGTAGGCTATTATTATTGTTAATTCTCATATGGTAAAACAACAATAATATTATTAGACCTGTGTAGGTCTACTGTTGGTTAAAATGCTTTGACTTTGAATGGTGGACTTGACCTGAAAAAGAAAGGAAAAAACATATCAAATGCTTGTCCTATTCATAACTTTACAATGCGATATGATCATGTAAATGATGTGCGCAGTTTTGGTTTCACTTTCACTGGTAAGTGCGGCTTGTGTCATGGCTGCCGTCACTTTGAGTGAAAAAACATATTCAAATCATAATTCTTGTGCGGCTCCCAAACAATAAACTGAACGTTATTTACAACTTTATTACCTGTTCTTTACAGCCTATGCAGGTTCTGTTCAATAAACTATACATCATTCATGGGCACGTGCGTATCCTCTCAGTAGTAAACAAACAGCTTGTGTGATGTAGTGGTGGCGAAAACATCATTACATTAAGACAGAAATGACATTTTTGGGTGAATTATACCTTATAAATACAGTATGTGACACGTTTAACACCATTTGGAGGTGTTCACATTGCTGAGCAACGTATATAAAATACCGTTAAGACTTGTGTGACCGCCTTTATGCTTCTCCTGAACTAAAAAATATAATTGGCTGAATCATAGAGATGCTGAATTAAGATCGTGTGGGGGGGTCGAATCGAGATTGTATCTTTTTTCAATTAATCGTGCAGCCCTATCAGCAACATCTGCTCTCTGTAAAAAAGCGGTTACATCACACCCGCCAAAGCAAACGAGTGAAGCACAACACCGAGGCACTGGGTTGCCAGGTGTGTACAGATCACTTCATTTGCTGTTCAAATCCAATCCTGCCTCCAATCTTCAGTGCTAAATTCACGCTCACACTCCATCACGAGACAACACAAGAGAATTCTCGTCGCGATTTAGTCTTGCAAGATCTTGTAGCTCGAGTGCTTGTCACACTCCTAGTAATTTTTTTGACAAAATGAATATTTTGCAGTGTTTTTAAAATAAATTGCAATCTGTACTTATAAATATCAGCAGTATATGTGCTTCATAAGAGTCACTTGTTCCCAAACATTTTTTTATTTTTATTTTGGATAATAATTTATTCCATTACAATTTATCACACCCCACCAACTTATAACAAAAATCTCCTTCTTAAAAAACATTTCCATTATCTGGTTTAATAAAAAGAAAATGTTTCAAATCAACCATGAAAAGAGAAAAACCTGTCCTCTTTCTTTAGTCTGAAATGCTCAGTACCTTAACAAAAACTTTTTATCAGAGTGGAGTTTTATTTGAACAGGATAATTACTCCAGCTGAGCTCTCTCCTTTCTAGTGATAGTTCCCCTATCATGCTGAAAAAACCTGTGTCCTGCCCTAGATGCAAAGCCCTCTTTTTTATATAAACATGGCTTTTGGATGCTCACCTCACTTACAAGTTCATGCTTCCTCTGTTCTATAGTGTAAGCCATGTCGACTTACACCCCAGTGTTAAAAGCACTGGAAAGATACATGTGTGAAGGGCTGCAGATACTGTACATTGAAGAGTAAGCAGAAAATGCTGCCCTCTTGTTCTTGCCTCACGGATGATGCTCTCGAGAGCGGATTTGGTTCAGGGTGAAATGAAACAAACATATTTGAGTACATGCTGAAAGAACGAGTGGCTATTCCATCGATCAGCACCACTCTTCCTTGAGTTTCTGTAACACACGGGCACTTTAGCCTGAGAGGGACTCCTACACAAAACCATCAGAGGTGCCACAGTTCGTGGTGGATGCCTGAAATTATCACACTTCCATGATGTGGTACATGGTCTGTACAACAAAACATATGCTTTTAAAAGCCCTAATTTGGTAAATGATATCTTTGGTTTTTATGCTTTATATTTGACCTGCACCACAGTTTTTGCTTTCCAGTCTGTTAACTTCCTGGTTCTATAAAGCCCCTCCCACAGTGAGATCTGATTGGTCATCTGACTCAACATGTTCTGATTTGAAACTGCTTAGTAGGGCTGCATGATACTGGGAAATTATCCGATATTGTTGTTGAGTGTTGCAATAATTATATATATATTTTTATGATATAAGAAACTTTAAAAAATGCTGTATTATTAGCACTTTAAAACATATATGTTTATGTTACGATCATACTAAAATATTCAGATTTAATATCTGAGCTAAATCTTAAAAAAAAAAAAAAAATAGACCACCATGAACGACTGAAAAACTCTGTTGTCATTTCCCTTTCTTGTCTCCTGGGCATTAGAATTTATTAGGGATGCTACGATCAGGATTTTTGCAGCCGATACTAAGTACCAATTCTTTGTCATGATGATCAGCCGATACAGAGTACCGATTCTAATTTTGTTGGGCACAAATGCATTGTTGATGTCAGAGGAGAATGGCCAGACTGGTTCCAGCTGATAGAAAGGCAACCGTATCTTAAATAACCACTTGTTACAATATATTAAATAACCACTTGTTACAATATATATATATGTATGTATGTATGTGTGTATGTATATATGTATATATATGTATATATATATATATATATGTGTGTGTATGTATATATATATATATATATATATATATATATACACACACATATATACACACATATATACACATGTATTTAAAGAAGCAGAAATAGGCTGCATGCGGTGAAGCGAATCCTATGAGCGTGGCTTCTACTTATGAGAATATATATATATATATTAGGGGTGTCAAAATTTATCGTTTCTTCTGTGCACCGCGATGCAGATGCGGACAATTCGGTATCGGTTCAGTAATAATCATAACCGGTTATTATGTACTGACGCCATTTATCTTACCTATGTCGTCGTAGCTTACTGTGGCAAGGGAGGCGAGCCGCAAGCGCAAGTATTTACAACGCTCTAACTACGTAAAAACTCAGAAACTGTGCACAATTTCATTGAGTGTGTGTTTGCTGAACACTTTTTCACTGACACTTACAGCAAAAGCCCCTATTTCACGGCGATTAAGAGAATGAAAGTAATCTCCATTCCTCTCTCTCTCTCTCTCTCACTGTGGCCTATGAGTGCATCTGTGAAGAGCGCCAGAGTGTAAGAGCCAATCGCAGCCCTTTTTTTTGCTGAGCACGTGACCACTCAAAGAGTTGTAAGAAAGAACTTGGTAGACAAGGCTCAGAAAGCGAGCGAGATATTTATATTTGTTTATTTGTTATAAATGCTCGTGTTGTTTAAAGGTACAGTTGTTTAAACATCAGTCCCAACATGCTAATATGCATTTATTTTTAAAACTTGGATATTTGAATTGTGAATCATTGGTTTCTAGAATAGAATCCTTTCAGCATTCATTTTAACATCTTATATATGAGCAATAACACACGAGTAGCAGTGGGATATGGCTGTATATCGGCATTGGTGGGAGGCGTGTGTTGACTTGAGGCTGCAGAACGAGTGCCTTAGTGTCCCACCAGTGACGATATACAGCCATATCACACGGCTACGAGTGTAATATTGCATTTATACAACAGTTTGACAGCATATTTTGTAAGAGGAACTACTTTCTTCCGCCATTCCTACACATCTGCAGCTTACTGTCAGAACTGCAGAAATCATTGCTACTGTTGAAACATCCGCTGAAAAAATGCTGTTTTTCACCCCCAAGGACTTATGCAGTCTCTATCGCCATCTTGTGGCGGAACATCAACTGTCTTTGCTCTGCTCTGGCGGCTGATGGCCGCCAATGTGCTGAATTTCAGAAATTATGAGTATTAAAAATAGGTACTATCCTTATAAATAAACTGCATAGTTGCAATCTAAACAATTACATTCATGCCTAAAAAAAGCCTTAAAAGTACATTGTTGTCCAACAGCTGCAATATTTGTCAAACTGTAGTCCTCTGCTTGCCACTCGTGTGGGCGGAGTAATACACAAGGGTGAGAAGGCTGTACGAGTGCTGATATAACTTTAAGATCTTGCTGCTATCAGCCAATACGATTTGAGAACCAGACAGAACTGTTGTATAAATATAAATAAATCACTTCGTGTGTGTCCTCACAGCTCTCCTTGTAGATGTTACACTTCATCGCCTTTCAATGAATCGTATTAGCTCTTTTTCATTCATAACTCTTGTTGAGTTTTTTTTTTTTGAGCAGATTTCTGGCCTTGAGCAAAATGAATGCATGTTGTTGTAATATTCTGATTTGTGTGCTGACTCTGAAGTCATGGAAAAGCTGAAAATATCAGGGAATTGTATGCACTATTTATATTCAGTACAGAGCAAGAATGCATGTCTGAAGGAAAATGCCTGGGAAATAGAAACATTTTGTCTTTTTTTTTCTTAGCCTTGTTCAAAACTTTTATGACTTAATTTCTTACATGCATGGAGTTAATTTCTATACAATAATTGTGACAATGCAAACTTGCATCTAGAGCTATTGTGGCTGGGTCATTAAGAAGTCCAATTTGTGGATTAATCATTATGTCCAAATTATGAAATGAACACTTAATCTCTTATGACAATTAAATTAACTGGTTCATTAAACTAGCAGAAATTATATTTTTATGCATAAAAGAGAATTGCAGAAAATTTCCATGACTTTTTTTTTGAGTATTCTATCTTTATGCAGTATGTAATCTGCTGTTTGTGAATGTAAAACACACATTTGTATAATGCAAGCCTATACTTCTCATTTCAATATATTGTTCAGCCCTAGTGCTAAATGTATGTTGAATTTCCTATTAGATTAAAGATTTAAAATAAATACCAGAACACAAACATCTGACATTTTCAGGATCTGGTAAGATCCGGCTCAAATTAAACACTGAGTATAGTGTTTTACTGTTTTGACAATCTTTTCACACAGTCCCATAGATTTGTAGGAATGAGTTTAATCTTTTATAAAGGTTTATTTTTTTTTTGGGACTTCAGTTTGAGAATTAACACTCTTATCTTATACAACATGTAACATTTCAAAGGCAAAGAAAGCATGAAATTATGTCTTATGACCCCTTTAACATGGCATAATTTGGGCATTTTGACATCACAGTGGTGACATGACATGATGCTGAGGAAATAATGAATTCAGTTTTTGGCTGAAATATTACAAAGAATCATCTTACATTTGTCCTTGGGGGGGAAAAAAAAAGACATACAGGTGGGAGATTGATAGTCTCAGCCATGCTGGTTTAGGGTGAGTGAGAGTAATTGGCCTCCAACCGGTGGATTCATTAACACACAATCAAATCCCGCCAATGCATTTAAAGAAGCTGCATGCGGTGAAGCGAATCCTATGAGCGTGGCTTCTACTTCTGAGAATTAAACGTCATAGTCAGATGATATAGAATCCTGACGATGCTTATCCTTAGAAGATCTTTGACCTACGTTTAATGAATAACCCCGTGTTTAATGAAACCCGCCAGCTTTAATATATAGACCTATGTTAGGCGTATGTTAGCCAAAGTGTCATCCTCAGCATACAGAGCTCTTTTCTTCAAAAGCATCCTTTTATTTTGAGGTGGATGACTCACATTGTTTACAGGGTATTGCATATACTCTGGAGGGGCGCTAGTGTCGAGGAAGCTCTAAAGCTTGTAAGTTACTTAACAAAAAGCTATTTTAAGGGAATATTCATGCATTAACTGTGTTTTTATTGCCATTTTTGACCCTTTCCAACGTAATTGGAAAGTGCACAGCACATATAGACAAATTCCAACATTGCTTTTAGCAGCATGTTGAGAAGTAAATTCACAAACTTTATATTTTTATTCATGACACTGGTTTCTGAATTGTACCTAAAACCTTAGGAATTAATGTGTTTACACAGCTGAAATCTAATTTAATTTATATTAAATGAATATAATTTACACAATGTAATTTGCCTCTTTATTATTGTGGGGGTTGAGCAATGGGCTAACAACTCGCCTCAACTAGATGTTATGAATCACCAATATGGTGCAGCTAATAGAGGTGTGAACCCACACTGGTCTCACGGTTCGGTTACCATTATCATGCCATCGATTCGGTTCAATTCGATATCTCGGTGCATCACGGTGCATTGACAATGTTTTCCATACACAATTTTTATTTTTTACTTCACAGCACAAGAACTATTGTATTAAAAGGTGTAAATATATTTATATTTATATATTATTTGTAATACAATTTTGTCCTTTAATACAAACAGTCAGATATATGAACTGTACCTTTAAAAACTCAAGTACATGCACAGAACAACATGAGCATTTATAGCAAATAAACAAATATAAATATCCAGCTTGCTTTCTGAGACTTGTCTAGTGAGTTCTTCCACCCATATGATTAGTCAGATAAAGGACTGCTATTGGCTTTAATGCTCTTACACTATTCACCGATGAGTGACACTGATAAACAGTGGCGATCACTCACAGCTGATCTATGATAGACGCGTATGAGAAAACTCGTTCTCGCTTATGTCTGTATTCAGAAGTAACGCTGCAACAGCCGAGGGCAGAGTAACAGTCGCTGTAACAGTCATGCCAGCAGATCAAAAGGACCACAGTGAGAGAGAGAGAGAGAGAGAGAGAAATGGAGTATACTTTCATTTCTCAATCGCAGTGAAATAGGGGCTCCTTCTGTTACTTCAGTGCCAGTGAAAAACAGCAAACACACACACAGTGAATTGTGCAGAGTTTCTGCGCTTTTAAGTAGTGTTTTAATTACTTGTGCTCGCCTCCCTCACCATAGTAAGCTACCGCGACATAGCACATATGAGATAAATGATGTCAGTACGTAATAACCGGTTATGATCTATTACTGAACCGATACCGAATTGTTCGTGTCTGCATCACGGTGCACCAAAGAAACAATTCATTTTGACACCCCTAGCGGCTAAATATCAATTTTGATATGCACACAGTAAAATCATCTGAGTAAAATTTACTCTGTTCAGAGAGTATTTGGTCCCTTTTTAAATATGGGCAAACAGGTTGGTTAAAAAGTAAAGCTGCTGTTTGTGGAGTTGCTTAATGATCTTCTGCTGAGATTTTGAGAGATTCAATGTATTATATTTCAGCTGATTTCATCTAAGGCTGTGACTGAAGTCAGATGTAGTTTTGTGTTTCTCTTCTGTGTTTCTGCTTATTAACAGCAGGTGTTCATCATCAGTGCTCAATCATCCCCTAATTAACTTGACTAACTTTAACACAATTTAAAGGGACCAAATACTATCTAAACTGAGTACATTTTACTCAGAGGAATTTGCTGTGTATGGCCCTGGGAGTAATGCTATGTTAAGATAATTGTTATTTTTATAAAATCAAATGAGTATAAAATACTGTCAGCAGAAACGGACACATCACATTTTGAGAAATTAGGATGTTATATATACTGTAAATTAGGATGTTATAACTAACATATAGCTATATGAATGAGACAAAATATTCAAAATGTAGATGTAATGAAACTAGAACTGTGTTTTGTGATTCACATGTTTTTTCCACTTATTTACGGTTGTGAATTGCATTATGGGACGTTGATCTCTGCTCTGTCGACTTTTGATGTTGAAAATTCAAGTCTACAGTTTAACAAAGTGACTTTTATTGACATTTTAGTAGTTTGTAATAATATAATATATAAGAAATAATAATTTATAGACAAATAAGTCTGTAAAATAACAGAAAATGTACTGGCAGTTTATTACAAGGTTTTTGTACTGTAATATACAGCACCAACCCAGACAACATATCACTTAATACTATTAAAAACATTTATAAAAGTCACTTTTCAAGGTTAAAAGTTGTTGCAAACAAAAAGTCAAGGTCACATAATGCAATTCAAAAGCATAAATAAACAATAAAAAATAAAAACATGAATCTCAAAATATGAAAAACTGCTAATTTATGATTTTTGTTTGTGCAGTGTACCCTCTGGTATACTGCTGAAAAAGATTCATTTAGTAGTATGACAAACTTTAATTAGCTAATATGTGAAAATACTACTTTTTTTTAAGTTCATTGTTAAAGCGTTAAAGATTTTAAATATTTTAAGGTGCAGCAACTTAGAAGATAGATACCCATGCATCAATATGCTTTTAGGGTGCACATATCTATATTTCATTTCATTTTATTGTCTCTGAGCCCTAAAGCGTACAACATTTTGCTATGCCAGTTACACTAGGTTATTTCCCTGGGTTGTGGATGCAGGCAATGATAATAGAGCACAAGTCAGTCTGACCTGCCCAAAAGCAGGCTGATAGTCACAGCTCCCTGATAACAACATCCTTCTTTTGTGCCTGCTCTCGTTCCTCATATTTCACTACCAAGAGAAAGCCATCAGAACGAGATAGAAATCTAATAAAACTTTTTGCTTCAGAGGAGATTTCGACTGTGTTACCTTCGGCTTGATGTATGACTGTGAAGCAGCTGTCAGAATAGACTCTTCGACTTTTAATCTGTATATTCAAGACTTGACTTTGACATTCGATTCACAGTTGCATTTGATCTGACGCAAAAAAAAAATTAAAATAAAAGTATTAGCCAATGATGTCCCATAGAAATCATATGGCATCTGTATGTTAGTTTAAATGTTATCTACTATAAGCTAGCAAAGTTCTCATATTGAAAAAAAAATGAGCATCAATTTTGTTTGTTTCTCACTTGTGCCAGTATGAATCAATGATTTTTTGACATCACCACATACTTCTGCTTCTCATCACATGTTCTGACCAATCAAATGCTGTTTACTGTATGAAGTGTCCACAGCAATGCAATAAAGCTGTAGCTGAAATCTCTTAATCACATACAACAATTTAATTTATTTAATTAATTAATTTATTTTATTTTTATTTTTTTGAAGAGTCTTTTGTATGACTATGTTTTATGTCGTTATGTCCATTCGTTGTTGTCAATATGTGAGTTTTTTTGTGTGGCACTGTTAAGAAATGAGGACTCTTGTCTGCAAACCAAATCTACCTTTAGGTATAAATAAAGTAACCTAACCTAACCTAAAGTGTTTTGCCAAAAATTTGCCTTGGGTCTATTTAAAATAAATAATTGAGAATTATTCTGCTTATACCACAACTACTGTAAAAGTGTCGTATTTCAAGACATTTCTCATGTCTTTGTCATTAAGCTTTTGCATCGAGGACTAGCATCTCATCCAAAGCTTTTGGTTTTGTTTTCATTAGTTTTTTGTCTGTTGTCTGTCACTCTCAGAAATTAAGGTACAAAATCTGTCACAGGGGTAGGACAAATGTGCTAAAAAGCACAAATGTGTTCCTCGTAGTACCTTAAATGTACAAAAATGAACCTTAAAAGTACAAAAGTGAACCCTAAAGGTACTAATGTCCATCTGTAAGGTACGGAGTGTACCTTTTTGAAAAGAAACTGATTTTGTACCATTATGTCTGAGTGTATACACTGTAAAAAAAAAAAAAGGCTTAGTTGACTTACTGACTTCAGTGGGTAAACCTGTTGCCTTAAATGTTTGCATTATAGGAACTTGTTCTTTGCTCTGCCGATTTTTCATGTTGAAAATTCAACGCTACAGTTTAACAAAGTGACTTTTATTGACATTTTAGTACTTTGAAATAATGTATAAGAAATAATAATATAGAGAGAAATAAACCTGTAAAATTACAAAAAATTACTGGCAGTTTTTGTACTGTAATATACAACACCAACCTAGACAATATATCACTGTAAGCTATTAAAAATGTTAATGAAAGTCACTTTTCAAGGTTATTGACATTGTAGTAGTTTGAAATGATAATTCCATGGACTGAAGTAAATGTTTCTGCGTATACCACACCTAAAAACATTCTTGTATTGCAAGACATTTCTCAGGTCTTTATCCTCAAGTTCTTGTATGCAGGAATTGTATCTCATCAAAAGATTTTGGTTTTGTTTTGATTAGGTTTTGATCTGTTGTACACTCTTACATTTTTGTTAGATTACCTATTAGGAACAGCTTTTTAGAAAACCTAAAAAGCACAAATGTGTTCCTTGTAGTACCATAAATGTACAAAAGTGAACCTTAAATGTACAAAAGTGAACCCTAAATGTACTAATGTCCATCTGTAAGGTACAAAGTGTACATTTTTAAAAAGAAAACGATTTTGTATCATTATTTTTGAATGTATACACTGTAAAAAATGCTTTGTTGACTTTATTTTAAAAAGTCTGCAAACCTGTTGCCTTTTTTAAGTAAATGAACTGTCCATAATTATAAAATTAAGTTAAATCAATTCCAGAGCTTACTCATTTTAAGTCAACTTGACGCTTTTAATGCTATAGGTTTACTAATTTTTTTTTTAAAAATGAGTTTACTTCATTTTGAAAATTAATATTTTGATCCATTTCTCAGTAAATATAGGTCATATATTTTGATGCATTTGAACAAAACAGATTTATTATTAAGCTATATTTATTTAGAAATAGAAAGATAATACATTAAAATTTATGCAAATTTTTTTTTTTTTGCAAACTACATGAATTCTATTTTCTATTTTATTTTTTATCTTGAAATTTGCTCTTTTAAACATTTTTATTTAATATTTTTCCCTAATGTATAAATTTGGGCTACTAATTTTTGGACTTATCCTAAATTATTTTGTTGGATTAGCTCCAGATTTGGCTTCAGATCTGACTAATGTATATGCACAAATATAATATTGTAAAGCTTCCTATAGAACATATTAATTTAAATATGTATGTGTATATGTTGAGCACTGTAAATAATCACTTTTTACACTGTGAAATTACTGCAATCATTTGACGTAGTGATATTGAACTGTAATGCAGTCATAACCTGTCTGAAACTACTTCAGCTGTGTGTTCATCTGAAAATTATTGCATGAGCCAATCAGAATCAAGCATTCAACAACCCTGCGAGGACTACAAAATATATCTGAATTATACTGAATGCACTCAGCACTGCTATTGGCTTTCATGAGTTAGATACACTTTAGCTCAACAACTCTGATTGGCAGAGCTGTGTTGTTCAAACAAATTGCTATTGGGTATTTTTAAAAAGGGGAGGGACTACTTTGTATTCCTGTTTCAGTTATAGTTACGTCACACATTGAACAAAGCTGCGGATTTAAAAGCATTTCAGGGGACCTTTAATTGTTGAAGATTTGACACAATCATGAATTGTTCTGTTCTTCAAAGCTCATCCGAGTCAATGTCATAGCAACAGGTCCTTAAGCTCAAACCCTCTTAGGAGAAGGTTTATGTAATGTAAACAGGATTAGCTGGACTGGGAAGGAGATACTTAAGGTTTGCCTCAGACTCCACTTCATTCTGACAAGAGAAGTCTAATATAGCAGAGGAAAAATAATGTTAAAAAGTATGTTATTATAACACTGGAATTCTATTTTACAATTTAGGATGTCATTATAAGAGTGTGTCTAGTCCTTTAGAAATCAGGATTTTTTTTTGTGTTGCCCAGCTGTGAAAGATCTTTCCTTAGGATATCAAGCTACTTCACTTAAAATATTAAATAAATTAAATGTATTATTAAATTAATTAATTATCCAGTTTCTCTTGATTTATTATTTATAGTTGTGTGAGTAAAATATGTTTGTTTTATGCTATATAAACTACTGATGATATTTCCCCCATTTAAAATAAAATAATGTAATTTAGAGCATTTATTTTTCTTATAATTTTATATTTCATAAAAACGATTTCATGCTTATTTACATTTTTATAACATTTGATATAAAGCTAAAAGTGAGACCTGTTCCCAATACTAAACGAATAATAATAATAATAATAATAATAATAATTTTGTTATTTTAAACAGTATTTAATTTTAGATTTTAGGAAAACAATGTCAACGTATGAACTACAGAAGATCTAAAACTATGAGAAATGTAATCCATTATAACTTAAAGGGATAGTTTACCCAAAATGGAAATTACATCATCAGTGCTCTCCCTCATGTGCTTTTTAACATGTACTGTATGAGTATTTCTTCTTCTGTTTAACACAAAGGAAAATATTTCGAAAAATGCTGGTTGATGGTGGTCACAGAGTATGTTTACATTGACACCAATAATCAGATTTTAATATGATTAAGACAATACTCTGATTAAAAGTCTACCTATAAACAGTATTTTTGATTAATCCGATTAAGGTCATAATCGAACTAAACCGAAGTCAAATTAAGACGTGTGGAGTATGCCGATTTTAGTCCCATTATTGAAGTGCAGTACAGACATGTAAACACCTTAATCAAACTATTGCCATCATGTAGGACTTTTCACTGCATTTAGTGACAGGATACTTCATACACACCCGGCTGTTTGAACTATTCTTTGCACCTATTGAGTCAGTGAAGGACAACAGAAACCTGCATTGCGAAATGCAGAGTTTTTTTTCTTTCTATTCGGCATGTGTAATGTTCAAATTCTATTAAAACAACACTCTTCCACCAGTCCCTGCATCCAATGCTTCAGTTTGTCACGCGGGTACAAGGACCGGTCTTAAACGATTTGTTTATTTTGAACAAATCTTTTATGTGACTCAAGAACGATGAGTGCTCTCAGTGAGTGATTCGTTCATTCGCCATTTTTATTTTTTATTAGTTAAGCTTATATGGAATGGTCAGGGTCAGGTGAATGAACGACTCAAATTTGAAGACATGCCAGAAAAGGTGAGCAGAGCTAATCATAGATAAAACACCAGGTAAACAATGAAGGATTATTTTCTCTTTAGTAGCATTGCATTGTACAGTAGTGTTCTAGTTAGGACTTGTTTGTAGTGTGATCAACATTTGGGCTAGTTGTAGATGTGTTTGGATGCATCTCGTAACATTTTAATTTGGCAAATTGAATGAAATGACTCAAAAAAAAGATTGGTTCATCTTGATGAACAAGACTCAAAAGTCAGAGTCAGTAAAATGATCCAAACTTCCTATTACTACGAGGGGGCATGAATTAAATGTTCCTCAATAAAAGTGAAATTGTAAAACTGCAGTTAAAGTAAAAAAAAAAAAAAAAAGAAATGCCTGAAATTACATGAAACGCCAGAGGAAACTTGAATAGCAATGACGTTAATGGAATTATTTGCTCTAACACAGGGGCGTCAAACTCAATTCCTAGAGGGCTTTCAAACTCAAGCCCTGCAGAGTTTAGTTCCAGCCCTGCTTCAACACACCTATCTCCAGGTATCAAACAAGCCTGAAGCACTCAATTAGTTTGATCAGGTGTGTTTAATTAGGGTTGGAACTAAACTGTGCAGGGCTGCGGCCCTCCAGGAATTGAGTTTGACACCCCTGCTCTAACATGTACAACGGTATCATGGAAGGAACGTTCAAAAAGTATCTTCTATAAACACCTTAATCAAATAATTGTCTTAATCAGATTAAGTCAAATAATTTGATTATTGATGTCCATGTAAACGTAGTCATTGACTTCTATAAAAAATAATACTGTGGATTTCAATAGGTTTACCATCAACTAGCATTTTCCATATAACTTATTTTGTGTTGAACAGAAGAAAGAAACTCAAATAGGTTTCGATCAAATGAAGTCAATGATGACAGTGATACTTTTTGGTGAACTATCATTTTAAGTAAATACCATTGTTTAGTTGTAATACTTATGACTACCAATGAGATAAAACACATTAGAACACTATTAAGGCAATATGCATACAGTACATTATCCTGTAATACAACCCTTGTTATACATTAAAAATACAGGCTTAGTAAGTGTTACCAATTATTTAAAACCGTATTATTGCCAGATTTGACAATGTGAAATGTGAGATCCCAGTCAGGATATTTTGATCAAATCTGCATGTGTGCCTGAAGTATTATCCACAGAGCAATTAGCATAACTAGTTTATAGGGAATTTGCTGTTTTATCTCATACATATGCACACCAACTTCGATGCGATCCTGGAACAGTATTTTTGTTCCATACCTATTCCCTACCCAACCATAACTGTAAATTATTCCCAAAATCAGAGGGATAGTTTAATAATAGTTGGATAACGATCATGTAGAAGTGCATAAACCTAAGCGTAAGCCTAAACTTGCATAAGCGGTAAACGTTATTCTGATTGGCTGATTGGAATGTTGTTCCAGAATCAACATAGATGTTAATCCAGGAACATGTCCTATTTGGTGAAATCAGGTTGGCATCATACATACACTATATAGCAATAACTATTAATTTGTACTGTATGATATTTATGTGCAATATCTACTAAATCATACCTGACCTTTTCAACAATTCCGAGGGGAAAAATATGTTTCTAAGAGCAAAAAGGTGATGTTTTTGTTTAAAGTTCATCTTTCTAAACAAAGCGACAGGTGTATAGTTAGCTTCAAATAATTTAACCTTGCAGTGCCAAAGAGAAGCTTTTCACTTTACTATTACTAAATCAGCTGTTACAGTTTACTGAGCCAATACATCTGGGTCAGTTTGTAAAGTATCTGGTAATTACTGTTAGTAGTGTGTGACCTGATTTTATCCATTGCAAGTTATTCCTTTTGGGCCTTATTTCGAAACCACAACAGTGTTTAAGAAGAGTCCATGTGATTCTTTTACAGGGTTTCTGCAGGTTTCATCAAGTCAAATTTAAGACTTTTAAGACCCTTTTAAGACCATTAAGACGGAAATTGTATACTTATGCAGGATTTTTTTCTAGTATTATCATGAGGAATTGTCATTGTTTTTTCATACCAGTCAACCCTCTCGTTTTTGCTGGGATTCTCCTGTGTGTTACCATTTTTTCCCGCTATTTTCCTATCATAAAGTATTTTTCCATATTTCTCCCTTATTATTAATCTTGAAAATTTCTATAAAATTAATTAATATACAATTTTTATTAATATAAAAAATATTTGCATTCACTTTCTTTCCATTAAAGCTGTGTCGATCATCACCCTTCATATGCAACCTCTGAATCAGTAAATTCATGTATAAGCGCTGACTGACAGACTCGTTCCATATGATAAACTGATCCCAGATCAGCTTCTGTACACACCAGTAAAAAGTAGCTTAACTGCAGGACACTTTGGGATTCGGATGTGTGTTTAAACAGACAAATACACTTAATAATATGTAAACATGTCTGTCCTGCGTGTTTTATTTTAAACACAATTAATTGTATCTTAACTATGCACAAACAGTTACTAAAGTAATCGAATGCTTTCATTATAGATCTGTGCATTCTTACAGTGACACCTCGGTTATCAAACAAAACAAAACGAGAGATTCATTAGGTGCTCTTCATTTGATTGATAACAGAGGTGTCACTTTAAATGGCATGTACAGAAGCTGATCTAGGATCAGTTTATCGTACAGAGCGTGTTCGTCAGTCAGCGCTTATACATGCATTTGCTGATTCAGAGGTTGCATATCAAGGGCGACGATCGACACCGCTTTAATGGAAAGAAAGTGAATGCAGACATTTTAATTTTAATTTCAACATGCTTTCAAGATTAAAAATGTGGGAGAAATATACTAAAATGCCAAGTACAAAGACATAACATCTTTGCGAGGGAACTCAAAAAATCAAAAATAAATATTTCCCTATTACTCTGGTTTTTTTTTTAGATGTATTGTAAGTGCTTGGATGGCTGAGTAGCCTTAGTCGGACAAAGCTAAATTAAGACCTTTTTTTATTATTATTATTTAGTTTAAAATGATTTAAGACCTACAACACAATATTGCATGGAATTTAAGACTTTTTAAGGCGTAAAATTTGGTTTTTGAGATTTAAGACATTTTGAGACCCAGCGGACAACCTGTTTTATTAATAGTATACTGTTAAAAATGCTGGGTTCCACACAATCAATTTGTGTTTGGAAAACATGAACAAATTAAGTTAACTTGTTAGTTTTTACACATTTAAGTGGATTGGTCATTCAACAATTAAGTCGCCCCAAACAAACAGCAAATATCATATTTTTTGTGTATATTTATTATTTGAAGACCAAAGTCCAGAACTTTACTTGACTTATGACTCAAGACTTCCAATGGTTTATTTAAAATTGTATATGTAAAACTGCACTACATTGTATTTACATGTTGAGTCGAGTGGGCTGGCGTTCGTGGTGGGCTTAAAGTGGATGTTTTTTTGTTTCGTGCTGTTCACACTCAGATGGCCAGTGGTGATTCAGGTCCATCATTAGACAGACCCCAGGTGGCAGAAGAATAAATCCACAGCAGTCTGATTCTGGGTCAGTGTATTTGTAGCTTTTTGGATTAGCCTTGCTGATAGCATCAGTGCTGCAGAATAGCCTTACCAGGAAGTATGAGGAAGAAAATGTGTGTTTTGTTCCCTGTGGAGAGAAACCTTCACTGTTTGATTTTAGCTGATTAGAATTTGAGATTGACTCCTACTACTTTAAGATAAAAAATAAAGAAAAGGTGGATGGGTTTATTAAAATATATACTCAAAAAAACTGCTTGTTCAAACCACTTATTTAAAATGAGTTGAAACAATTCTTACGTTTTTTGCGAGGGACAATTCGTTGTTTCATGTTTAATCCACTTGAATTTGTAAAAACAATCATGTTAACTTAATCGATTTGTGTTGGGACAACATGAAGGAATTATGTGGAACCCAGAATTTTTTACAGTGTATCGCTCATTATTTTGTGTTTCTAAAAGAAGCCTTGGAATTTATTTTATCAAAAACGTAACTACACTTCATACTAGGGCTGCACAATATTGGAAAAATTTGCAATATTTTTTCTCTGCGATATAATATAATATAATATAATGCGATTAGA
Organism: Danio tinwini; assembly: GCA_903798205.1. Classification (NCBI taxonomy): domain Eukaryota; kingdom Metazoa; phylum Chordata; class Actinopteri; order Cypriniformes; family Danionidae; genus Danio; species Danio tinwini. The sequence continues at coordinate 6,936,948 of CAIGQZ010004081.1, forward strand.
ATTTTACCAGATGACTTAACTCTTTTTGTTTAAAAGATTTAGATAATTGGGATGATTTATAGGAGTGACATAAATATATTTTTATGTAATTTATTATATACATATAATAAACCAAGTACAACCATAAACACAATGGAGATATTAAAGTAAAATAAACAGTGATTTATGATTTTCTGAGGAGGGTCTAACAGTATTCAGCTACAGAAATTGAATAATCAAATGTAAATTAACAATGCAAGGTTTTTATCATATAAACGGTTCAATAAAATAAATATTTTTTAAACTTCATTATGCTCTATTAAAATGCTTTAAACTTTAAACACAGCTCCCCCGCTGTGTGTATTGCAATAGACAGGCAGATAGAGAAGCAACATGAGTACCAGCATTCAGACGTACATGTAGGACTCAGACACAGACCAAGCAGAGAGTACAGAATCATGTGTCTTTGTATAGTTTTACAGCCAGCTGTGTGCTAGTTTAAAGCTCCGAACTTGTAGCCTACACCAAGACTAATAAAGCACAGTGAATTAACTGTGACTGAAGAGCATCACACACCGGATGCACCGCCACACGGCGCGCACATGACAGTTGAAAGTATCGCACACTTGCAGCGCCGGTGTGTCACCCGATAGAAACTTATGTTTAGAATTCAGAAATGCATGCCGCTGCGTGGCACGACGCTGAGTGTCGCCGAGCGGCGCTTCTGGTGTAGGACCTGCTTGAGGCTATAACTAAAGGGCGTCATACACCGGACGCGCCGCTCAGAGCCACGACGCGGCACACCAGACGTGCACATTCGCATGTTATTTAAAATGAAACTATTCAGATTACGCTCTGTGGCACGGCAGAAATATGAACAGTGTCCTGAGTTAGTCGTTAGTTCGTTATTTCCAATGGAGGGACGCGCACGTAAGGCAACGTGCTCGCACTTTCCAGCTGCACCTAGTTAAGATGACAGGGAGCTTCTGTGACCGCGGGAAATGCAAACCGCTGAAGTTTAAGGAAGACACAATGAAAAGTACACATGTATGCAAACCCACCAAAACTTACAAACACTGGCGGCGAGGAGAGCAATAACGTGGTGAATGTTGAGCCCAATGAGCTTTCCATCTAAAAATAGAGCAGAGTGTTTCTTTGGTGACGTCGCTTTGACTCACACGCTGAAAATGGTGGACGTGAAACAACATACTGAGGAGATGGTAATGCACATCTGTCAATCAATATTGGTGGGCGGGGGGAACGCACTCCTACGTCAAGTTGCGGTCGATCTCAAAACAGCTCCAATTGGTCCACCGTTTTTATGTTGTTAAATTAAAAAATAGGACAGAGTGTGTTTATATCACCCCAATATGACAGTCTATACACTACACCTACACATATGTCTGTCTAAACAGCTTGAAAAGTAGATTTTTCACCATAGGTGCCCTTTATTGTGTTCTTGCAGAGAAAAAAAAATCTCAAATTTTTATATCTTAGTCAATACAGTACATTCTGCAATCTAAGATCAAATCTGTGAGCGTATACACTGTGAGCCCGCATAAACATCTTTGCTTTTTACGTGCAACCTCGCTGTTGCCAGCATTTAGCAGGAAGGTCTTTCTCAGACCTACTTTATTCCAAGTCGAGTCCCCGGAAGCTTGGCTATAATTCGAAAACTCTGTGAGGTGACAGATGAGCTCTTCAGCCACGACTGCTGTTAAATTTCCCATGAGCGAACTCAGAGGAAGTTGCATGTGCCTTACGCATTAATCCCAAAATAACAGTCCCAGGCCCTCTCACTGTGGTTTCACTGCATCTCATCTAATAGTTCAAGCATAATACTTCACTAATCCTCCTTTTTTTCTTCTTCATCTTTTCACTGCCCTATTTCTGTACATTCTCCTACCTTTCCCAGTCGTTTCCCCTTCCCCCACCACCTCATGTCTGCTGGTCTAATGAAATGAGACTGTTATTGGAATGTATTAGGCCATGCTCGGTCCAATCCAGGCACTCGGCACGGATGCATTTCCAGACTGTCATGCTTGCTTTGGTGAACAGAGCATCATCAATGACTTAAGGATGTGGTATGTGATTGCTTTCAGATGGCAAGGTGGAGGTGACCAAGGAAGGCATGAAACTGTGCACCATGGGACCTGGGAAAGTTTTCGGAGAGCTCGCCATTCTTTACAACTGCACCAGGACCGCTACGGTACAGAGTGAGTGTGGAAAACAATGCATATGCACACTTTCAAAGTCAAAGAGGCCATGTGATTTTGGGTGTACTAGAACATGGGGTAACATTAGGACTGTGCAATATGAAGATATACAGTTGAAGTCAGAATTATTAGCTCTCCTGAATTATTAACTTACGTTTATCTTCGCCATGATGACAGTACATACAATTTTACTAGATATTTCTCAAGATGCTAGTATTCAGCTTAAAGTGACATTTAAAGGCTTAACTAGGTTAATCAGGCAAATCATTGTATAACGATTGTTTGTTCTGTAGACAATCATAAAAATTGGATAGGCAAAATAAAACATACGATTTTATCCAGAAGAAAAAATATTATAGGAAATACTGTGAAAAATTTCTTGCTCTGTTAAACATCATTTGGGAAATATTTGAAAAAGGAAAAAAAATATTTTAACTTCATCAGTATATCACTCGGATGAAATAAAATATTCATCATGTCATATTATGCTCTATTGTTTGATTTTGTGATGTCGCAGAATACATTGTTTATGGTAATACATTTCATTACAATCATTTGAATGACTGCAATCTGAATGCAAGCAGAAACATGAATAACAGAGTATTTTGAAAGTATAATGTTCACATTTTGTAGTTTATTTAGCAATGTTTTATGTTGGGACTGCAATAATTCGTTTTTGAAAAGTGTTTCTTTACGTTTTTACAAAAATAATAGATAATTTGAGAACTTAATCAGCTTAAGGAAATGCTATCATTATAATATATATGTATATATTTTAGAAATTGTCAGTATATGGAATATTATTTATATTCTTAATTAATTGGACATGCCTTTTGGATACTTAATTTCAATTTAACCATTATAATGATATTACCAAAAGTCTTGTTGTTGATCCCAGTTGTAAGAGCAACAAATAATAACTTGACTTCTAGTTGATCAGAAGGTTGATTTTTTTTGATGAATCATCTGTTGAACTTCATCCCAATTCTCAGAGGAATCAGCCAAGTTTGGGGCATGAGAGAAATCTGCAGAGTTAATGACAACATCAACAGCCTGAGGTATCAAGACATTTGTGCTGCCCATTACATTAGAAACCACAGGAGAGGGCAAACTCTTCAGCAGGATAGCGCTTCTCATACTTCAGCCTCCACATCAAAGTTCCTGAAAGCAAAGAAGGTCAAGGTGCTCCAGAACTGGCCAGCCCAGTCACCAGACATGAACATTATTGAGCATATCTGGGGTAGTTTTCACTGCACCATGACTTTATATTCTATACTGCACATTATTTCTGTTAAGTGACAAGACTTTTTGCCTAAAAAGAAAAGTCTGACCTTACTGTACTAACTAAATAATTAAAAAGCTAAGCATAATCATATTTTATTTTGGTAAAATAGGTGTAATCTAGAGGCCTTTGCCTTCCATATAAGACACTTCTGATACCAACTGATCAACTAGAAGTCAAGTTATTATTTGTTGTTCCTAAAACTTGGATAGGTTGACAAGACTAAAACATCTAGTTTTGTATGTAAATTAAATATATAGTAGTTCAAATCTAAATTATTCTACTTTTCTATTTCTTTTTTCTTTATTAGTTTATATTAGTTCTATCCTCAGCCCTGTTATAAAGCATCATATGGCCTATTTTAGTTATTAAAATAGATTTTAAGTGAACACATGTACATGCATGAAGACACACATGAAAGCTTGTTTCTCTTTATGACTGTGCAAACCAAACCACTATCTGCTGGAGTGAGTAACCATGGAAACACATACACTGTGTTGTCATCCTTAAGTTATCAAGAACAGCAATTCTCAGGAGGGAGTAACCATGAAAACCAAACACATATGCAACTATGATAGGAATATCTGCTCATGCATAACACACATTTTTGTTGTAGAGTTTACAACGAAATCCAGAATTCCTACAGCAATGTGAGACCTTATAAACCATAAATATATAAGATTTGTCTTGCATTGCTCACTTTGAGTTTGACTATGTTCATACTGTATGTCTTGTATTTCTAAAACAATATGACAAGCTAATTTGTATGCACGTCAGCCTGGAAAAAATAATTTGCAAGCCTCGCTTAATTTAATTATTGAAATGCATAATGGCTCTGGTTCTTCTCCTAATAAAACACAGCATTGCATCTGGTTTAACAGGGGATTATGTATTGTTTCGATCTTTGCTAAATGACTGATCTTTCATCTGCTTGCCTGCATGCTGTTGACACTGGTAGTGCTGTTAGTTTTAGTGAGCCTAGCGTGAAATAGTGTGATGTATACCAGCGATTGGAACGAGGTGAGTCAGAATCTTGGTGTCTCATCTGCATCTCTTAAGTGCGACAAATGCCAGACCGTTTCCTCAGATTTGAAGAGAGCCTCCATGATGGCAAACACAACCACGAAGCTATTATTTTGTCATGATGAAGTACAATCTTCAGCATCTTATCATTTTTTTCTTAGCCTTTTTGCCTCTGAGGCAAATGCAAATACAAGAAGCCCACCATCTCTCGTTTTGTTTCTGTTTCTCTTGCTATCTTTCTGTTTGTCTTTTGTTTTCTGTGCTGCAGCTGTTGCTTTCAAAAAAACCAAAAAAAAACAAGCCTATAAGGTTTTATAGAAAATCTTAAACTGACCAGTAGCTATGTTTTTTCTTTCTCGTATATTTATTTATTATAACGATGGAACTTGCGCCCTTAGTTGGCTAATGATGGTTTTCGGAAATGCACTACTGGGCAGGTTGTTTGATTTGGGGGGCGTTTGCTCTCACTAGCCTGACAATGGAAAAGCGGTTGTTCCTTGCGCCACCTGGTGGATATTGCGTAAAGCTCTTTTTTTATGAAAAGGCGGCCTTTGCTGCTGCAGCACAGCACGTGACTGCGCGTGACAAATTGCAGCACTACGCATGAAGAAACTTGCATTCTCAGTGGCCACATCTGTACCTTAAATTTTTCCTGCACAAATAAAAAAAAAACCTTTTGAATTTAGCAACAAAACTCAAGTACAGGGACAGAAGACAACAGGAGCATTTAGAGCAAATATACAAAGTTTATAATAATCCCACTTGCTTTTTGAGCACTGTTGAGCAAGTTTTTAAACACCTATGATTGGCCCTTGTGTTGACGAGCTCAAAAGAAATGTCCATGATTGGCTCTAACTATCATCGCTGTTCACCGAGCAGTGATCAGTAATGCAGACACTGAAGAACGGCTGTCAATCAGCTGATCTATGATAGACACGGTGGAGAACCTGCTCCCTAGACACTCTTGTGCTGGATCCACAATTATCGATGTAACAGCAGAGACAGGAGAGAAAATGTTACCTTACGAACACGCCAGCAGGTCAAAGGATCTATAGTGAGAGAGAGAGAGAGAGAGAGGGAGATGCAGCTTTAGAGCTTTAATTTCCTTCTCAGTGCAATTTCCTCCTCATTTTTAAATACTTGTGCTCGCCTCCTTCGCCATAGTGTTCTACCGCGACATAGCACATATGAGATAATATTATCAGTACATAATAACCGGTTTTGATCTCTTACTGAAACGATACCAAATCGTCCACATCTACATCACCTGCATTGAAAAAACTATACATTTTGACACCCCTTATGCCATATTCTTTTCTAAAACATAAAATCACTTGCAAAAAGCTAACACGTATTCTAATATCATATAAAAATAATATCAATAAACTATGAGGCTATTTGTTAAGAGATGAAATGTAATATTTATTATTTATTAGAAAATGAAAAAAATCATACTTTAATAATAATAATAATAATAATAATAGTTGTTATTATTATTATTATTGATATTAATATGTAGGATGTTTATTTTATATTTTTTGAAAAGTCTATTTTTACAATTTGTCATGCAAACCACTGCAGAAATGTTCTAACCAACAGACCCATGCCGTATACAGTACAGATACTTAATAAATAACCTACTACAAATTAAAAGCATTAATGTATGCTATACATTTTTGTTTTCACAAACTTTGGAGACATAACATAAATTCCGCTTTTAAATAATAGGTCATGAGCCACGGCTGTGTTCAGTATGGCATAAATGATTTCAAAGTGCACTATGAAGGCAACGCAATTTCCAACATGAAGATCGCTAAAACTGAACTGTAAAAATACATTGAAAACAAATTACACCTCAAGAGAAATTACCTTTATGTTTTTTTTTTAATCATTCCGAGTTTAAATGTTGGAACATTCTAAATGAATACGGCATAGGGGGGATAACTGGAAATAAAACACAATCAGGAAATATGCTTATAACTACAGCTGTAGAGGTGTAGTTGCAGGCGTATAACTTTGCAAACCCAGTTTGCAAATGTTCGTTGGAATGATGGATTTGGGAAACACTACACACTTTAGTTGGCTAACGATGGTTTTTGGAAATGCAGCCCTGTACAACAAGCCCTGCCTTTTTGTATATGTGTAGAAACTTATCTTAAGTAACAAAAAGTGTAGATCGCCCTCTAGTCGATTTGTCTTCTGAAACGTGCAACAAAATGTACACGGAGCAACGTATTTTTATTTCAGAAAATGCTGAGGCACATATTTCCAATTTCAAAATAATGGCTATTATTTTTTATATTAGATATTGAAAATGTTATATACTTGTGGTTATGATCTCCGAATTAATAATTTGATTTAATTTGTTTACAGTTTATACAGATATTGCTGCATTTGGTAATGACAAATCTGTTCATTCTAAGGCAGTTGTCAACTGCATCCCCAACACAAGATTCCGCTTCTTTATAT
>CAIGQZ010004081.1:6988602-7019840 GCA_903798205.1 Danio tinwini
ACACACACACACACACACACACACACACACACACACACACACACCACTTTATGATTATTGCAATGGAAAAAAAAATGAAATAATTATAAAATTAATTAAATATTCAACTTAAGCCCTGTATTATACAATTTTAATTTTAAACTTAAGAAAAATAAATAAATTAGTTGGAATAAAGACTCAAGTTAGTTTGCAGGGTTTCTAATGAAAATGATTTGGTTATACATTTAATAATAATTGTGGTTGCACTTTATTTTAGAGTGTACTTAGCATGTACAAAGTGTTATATAATGTAATTACAGTTAATTTACAGTTTGGCTCAGTTTAGGTTTAGATGTTCATACCAAAATATTATACAGTATATAACGGTTATAATAAGAATAGTGTGTAAATCCAGAACTGGACTGTAAAATAAAGTGCTACCAAAATAATTTTTAGTAATTTCAATGCCAGGTCACTTTTTGTATTCTGTTATGTATTGCTCATAAGTTGAAATAAAAGATTGCATTTTAAACAGACAGTTTTAATTCACAATCCCGATATTCACTTCACAAAGTTAAAAAGAAGTTAGTGACATTTTTAATTATTTAATGTTTACTACATCTGTAAAATATGCTTGTATTCTTATACCCTTAATCCATGCAAATCTACATCCCATTAAAGAGTGTTAATAATTTACAGTTATCATTTACATAGTCTTATGCCATTATTTAGCTTCAACCCCACCTTTGTTGTTTTCAGGGCACGTCATAATTACTAAAGACGGTGAAATGGCTGTGGAATTCATAAGAGGCTGTTGTTTACAAAGGCCTGTCATTGTTTAGTGTAATCTATAGTTTGCAGCATAGTGGAAAAGAGTAAATTAGTCAAGCATTTAATACGCTTTACGGGTCAAGTGATGCATCTAAAATTACAATTGAAAATATCACTTTTCCATCAACGCTCTCAAGGGATAGGTTTAATTTGTTGTTTCATGCTAGCCTCATATTCAATCTTTTAATTGAGTAAGTGTATCAATCTGCTGGAGTGGATGAAATAATAGAGATAGATGTGCAGTGAAATTGTCCAAATAATTGCTTTAAAGAGCACTCAGATGTGGATTCAGATTTCCCTCGGTTTGATAACAAGTCTCTTCTTACCGTATACAATGAGTATTGAAATGCCTGTGCCTTTCATTTTTTAATACAGTACAGTAGGTCTTTAAATGTTCCCTAGTAGCTTTTCAGTGCAGTTTCTACTTCATTTATCAGTCAGTTGCATCATTTGAAGTCTCAGCTCTGTTCTTCTTATGGTGCGTTCACACCAGATGTTGATGAAGCATCAAGCGCGAGTGATTTACATGTTAAGTCAATGCAAATGAGGTGGTGTGAATAATGCGATTTGCACAAATAAAGTGGCTGAATTGAAAGTTTTTCACATTTGATAAAATTAATGTGCGATTTGCTTGAGTTGGAAAATCTGAACTTTAGCAGACATTCACGCCGTGTTAACCAATCTGGAGCTTACCCTTGTAGGGCGTGAATATGACGTAGCGCCTGCAGTTGGTGTCCCGAGGGGAAATCCTCCTGCCGACACTGGACAACAGCTCATCGAACTGGGCTTGGCTCAGTCGGAAGCCCAGCTGAAAGCTTCCATCATCCAGGTACAGTTTCTGGAGGAGTGGATGAACTCACAGAGCTGAGTGCACCCCTGAAAGAATCTAGCGCACTCAGACACGGCACCTAAAAAAATCTACGCTGTTTTTCAGCCTTCATAAACCACATAAAGCACAGCTACTCTCTAGATAAAATCCATGACAGCTATTTAGCAGCGAAACTAGAGTCACCGGCTATGACAGAAGCCCCCCATGACATGAATTCATGTCTGTTGTGACGTGAATTTCACGCACGAATGACGTGAGTAAATTCAAAATTTTCAAGCGTCTATTTACGAGCGAATAGCGTGATTTATTCGCACGTTTAGTGTGAACGGCATTAGAGACATCAATACAGTGAAATCTGCATCTTCCTGTAATCAAACAAAAACTACACTATGTATGTTTTTTTAACTATTATAAAATAGAATTAGTAAAAGTTACTTTATTTTTTTTTCATTATTTATGGAATTTATGACCATATTACAAAGACACAAAACCCAGAAATCATATAAAGCAAATAATGTCAACTTACTTAAAAAATGATGTGTACTACTCGTTCAAACTACTTATTAAAAATGAGCTTACACAACAATTCTAGAGATTTTTTTTTTTTGAAAGCATAATTTTTTTTATGCTTAATCCACTTAAATTTATTATGTTAACTTAATCGAATTGTGTTGGGACAACATGAATGAATTGTGTGGAACCCTGCATTTTTTACAAGGGCTAATAATATCAAAATAGATGCAAACGATGCATGATTGAGTACAGAAGTGAGTGATTTAAAACTGTGTTCTAAATAAAAGCAACGACACGCGATAGAGGGAATATTTTCCATATTAAAAGGAGTTTTGGTTCTAACCAACACCTCGAATTGATATATTAGAAACAACTTCTATTTCACAGCTCAACATGTGAAACCTATGACAGTGATCACCTCAGGTAAACCTTGTGTGCTTTATTCAGTGCTAAATGCTAACAATGTGAGTTTGAATAAATTCTAAACCTTACCGTTTCGTGAGTGAGTGCTTATTCTGTGCTTCTGAAAGGCTGTATTTACATTTCTGTCCTGTTTCGTCTGGTGCGAACAGCCAAACTGCTCATTACTACATATCTCATCACAAAGCGTGTTGTTAGGACACACAGTTACAATGTAACCTGCTCATCTAATGTTTACATTTGTAATATTTATATCATTTGCTAATTAATAACCTCATGTGGAACTGAATCGGTCTCATTTCGACGCCTGATACTGTCCATTTCGCTCACGAACACAAGCTTTCAGAGTCTTTCTTTCTTTCTGAATGAAATAGGTTTTCCAACAAGACAACCCCAGGGTGCTGAATTATAATTGGATAAACTGGCATTATGCAGGTTAAATTTACCTAAACAAAGACAGCGTTCCGGCACGGAAAAAAACATTTTCAAAGCAGAATATCTGACTTCAGCATTGTTTTTCAGTTAAACAAGTATGTTCACTTGGGATTTTTCTTAAATATCTGCACACATATTATGGTATTTGTATGCTTTAGAAGAGTCAAAAACTAACATACAGCACTTTTAAGTTGTCCCCCCAAAAAATGAACAGCTGTGTTATTTCAAGTAATTTTAAATTCGTAGTTTGAACAAGCAGCAAAATATTTTTTTAAAGAATGAAATGAAAGCAAACCAACAAATAAAAAGGTAAATAATAATAATAATGTGTTATCTTAAAATAATAACATTGTACAATCTTTAATACACAATACACTTTAATTCAAACTAAGAAAAGGAAAATATATCTTAACATATAGATATTACTTGATGTTCTTATTAGAAATATCAATATAGTGAAATCTGCATCTTCCTGAAATCAAGCAAAAAAACAACTATATTTTTCATCTATATTATAAAATGGAATTTGAAAAAGTCACATTTAAAAGTCACATTTCATCTTTAATTATAGAATGTTTTACCATATTAAAAGACAAAACAGAAATGATATAAAACACTCAAATAAATGTTCTGCTTGTTCAAACTAATTTAAAATGAGTTGAAACAATACAACACAATTATTAAGGTTTTTTTTGGCACAACTTAATTATGTTCAATCCACTTCAGTTTGTAAAAAAAAGATTAAGTTAACTCAGTCGTTTTGTGTTGGGACAACATGAAGGGTGTGGAAGCCAGCATTTTTTACAGTGAACAAATAAATAATGTAATTCTAAGTACATATAATAGAATGAAAACATACCAACAAATAAAAAGGTGGATAATAACGTCTCTTAACAAAACAATAAAATTCTACAATCTGTAATGCACAATATACTTCAATTCAATATTAGAAAAGGAAAATTATAGATTAGATATTACTAATTATAGATATTGCTTGATGTCCTTAGAGATATCCATGCAGTGAAATCTGCAAGTTCCTGTAATCAAACAAGAAAAACAACTCTATTTTTCCATTAGTTGCCTTGGATGTGACGGACAAGTTAAAAAAAGGGGTTTGTAAGTATATGTTAGATTCACTCCATTTTTTTTCAAATTCAAAGCATTTTTTTCTCTTGAGTTTGGCAGATGCTTTTATCCAAGCGACTCACAGTTCTTTCAAGGAATGTATTATTATCAGTACATGCAGACCCATGATCTTGGCGGTTTTTGGCAGTGTGGTTTACTGTTTGAGTTAGAGAGCTGTTTTTCAGTCGAGTGACAGTAGCTTGTAGCTCAGAGTAAATCATTTCTAAAAGTAACAATGGACTCTAAGGGTTAATTAACCCCAAAATGACAATTTACTGTTTGTTTAAAATACATCTCCCCCAGGGCATCAAATGTAGGTGACTTGTTTTCTTCAGTAGAGCATTAAATAAGATTTTTTTTTAGCTTGAACTGTGGTCCTTGTTGATTAACATATACAGGTAAACCAAATTTGATATAATTCTACTGGTTTTTAATATGCATAGAGATCTGAAGAAGTAAAATTATTGGTCTGTGTAAAAAAAAAGAAAAAAAAATGAACGAATAAATATCGTTTACAACAACAGTAGAGTTGGGTAGCTATGCCCTGGTCCCAATATGACACTGTTACCTGCAAAACTGACATGTACTGGACTCTGAACACAAATTTCAGTGCCTCATGTTGGTGCCACTTACTGTAAATGCCTGAGTTGTTCATGGGCTTGGAGAGTCGAGTACACGAACACATGCATTTTATATGAAGAAATGAAGAAATTTGAAGTCTTTCACATGTTCTGCGTAAGTTTTATTAATGTGACTCTTATTAAGAACACATCAATTTAAAGTTTCCATTGATTTCAATGATGTATGCATATATAGATTTCTCTTTTTGGGGAGCAACCCAGTACTAGTATGGTGTACCTAATAAAGTGTCCGGTGAGTGTTTGTGTTGTATATATTTTTTAATTTTACATATTAATTAATATTCATATAAAGGTTTTCTAAATAACTGATTATATAACCTGCTCAAAACCTTGCCAAGTTTAAGATGTATATTCTTAAAGTGCATTGATTTAAAATCCGCTGCTCATCCCTCTCTAAGACTACAAACCCCATTCTCAGCTGCAGAAGTTTTGACATCTAATTCGACAAGCAGCTGACATAAAACACTCAAGCTTTGTCTAGTTTAAAAGCAGAAGGTATGTTATGTCGGCGAATTTCCCTTGTTTAATTGACGCCTCGTTTAATCAGAGTGACAGAAAGGCAATCTCGCTGCTGAAGAGTGCCGCAGTGATTTGTTGAGCGTAGCCATGAATAACATTAAGACAGCTAATCAATAAGAAGATTAGACTCGATTTAAGTTGACCGATCACCCTCGCCGCTTGTTTTCTGTGTTGATTCTCCTAACAAGCATTAAGACGGGTTTGATTGAAGTAAGGTTGGCTGACTCGATCACTGTGAAATGCTGAAAGGTTGCTAACGGCTTGATGACAGATTAAAGATTGCCTTTGCTTTTATGATATTGAATATTCATCATCTTCCATCAGCATAACAGCTGATAACATCTGCTCTGCTCTAGCTTTGGGCCAGCTGCGTTATTGTCTTAGCAATCATGTTTATAATTTGGGAGTTTATCATTGTTATTGGCGGCAGTGTCGTAATTACCTTTAAATTGAACCTTTCCAGAGCTGGAGCATGGAAGACCTCAGCATTGTTATGCCACCATTATGAAAGGCTTGTTGGTTAGAGGTACAGTCTAATGACTTGATCTTAAAGTGATGTTTTTTAACATATTAACAATGCTTACTGCTGCTTGTTCAAACTACCTGTTTACAATGAGCTGAAAAAACACAACTCTTGTAATTTCTTTGGACAATTAGTTTGTTTTATGTTTAGTCCACTTAAATTTGTAAACCATTAAGTTAACTTAAGAGTTTTGTGTTGGGACATTATGAAGGAATTGTGCTGGTCCAACTACCATAGTGGATTTGTAGTTTCCAGCATGCTTTGCATTGGATTGAATTAAGAGAGATAAATGTTGACAATAAAAGTAATCTTAGGTGTTTAAAGTTAACAAAAAGACTTGTTAGAGTTTAATCTTCATTTTAGTTTGAATATTGAGAAGATTTTCATGTAATAATTTGAGTTTTAAGATTATCACCTTGCAGAAGCACCTATGCTTTGAGTGTTGGCAGCTTAATTAGCAAAATGGCAGTTTGTTGCTTTGCTCAGTGAGCAATAACTGGCCTAAAATTAGTTCTGATATCAGTGTCAATCAACTGTATATGTAACTCAGTAAATTTGCTTAAAACATGCTCTTAGGTCATTTAGGATAACTTCAAATAAAATTAAGAGACTTTGAAATGTACGACACAAAATAGACATACATGATATCATCAGACCTTTGAGTATGTATTTAACCTTTCATTTGATAAAATCTTGTTGGACCAACTCAATTGCATTTAATTGTGTAAATAATTTATTGGATGGAAATCCTGCGCTCAATTAAATTGAGTTCATACATTGAGCTATGTTTTGAGTGTTCTGTACTGTGTAATGTAGCTAAAAAATGATTCGTCAGAAATGCCTGCACTAACTTAAGTAAGTTTGTTACAGATTTTGTATTTATCCAACACTTGAAAACTGTCATATCTGAGGCCTTAAAGATTTTGGTTTGTATTATATACAAGTTTGGGTTTCAAGCGCTCACTGCACTCAAAAAATGTATGTTTGCTATTTCTTCAACTTGTATGTTTGCTATTTCATGTTGACTTGTATGTTGAATTCTTCAATGTATGTTTGCTATTTCTTCAACTTAATTTTGTTCAATCCACTAATATTTGTAAAAACTAATAAGTTAACTTAATTCCCTCATGTTGTCCCAACACAAATCGATGCATTTTTTTTACAGTGTGTAAACAGTCGACCAATCACAATACACTGGAGCATCTGACCAATCACAGCAGGAAAGACTTTTGCAAAGGAGGGGGTTAGAGATCCTTGAACTGTTTCAGACACTGTTCTTTAATTTATATTATGCAGTATTTTTTTGACTTTGAATGTACGCCTACTAATAGCATAATGGGGCTCTTTAAAAGAATAATTTAGCTTTCAAGGAAAAGGATTGATGACAAGATTTCATTATGACGTGAATTTTGTTTTTAAGTGAAAAACTGTTGATATTTTATGTGTGATAGGTTTTTATTATTCATAGCTTGAAATATTGAAAATATTTCATATATTTTTTGAAATATTTAATCAAGGGCATAACAATCATTTAGGAACCTAACTCTTTTTAATTTGCCTCTACTTTCTAAGAATACCAATAGGGGGAAAATGACTGTATTCCGTATAGATTTTGAAAAGCATTAAAATGTCTTAATAAATTAAAAATGTTTAATAGTGTAATTATAAAGTATGTGTACACACAAAATGTTCACAAAAATATAAATTTTTTTATTGCTATTGATGTGGAAAAGCCATGTTGTTAAACTGAAGGCATTGTTTACGAATTGTTCAAAATAATATAAATATAAAAAATAAATAAATAAAAAAGAATGTGCCTCCTTTACTTTACATAAATAAAACTGGATTTTTCTTTTCTGGAATTTTAAAGATGCTTGCTTTATTTTGAGATACAATTTTTAAGGCATGTTATTTAAAGGAATTGAAGTAATTATGGTTGCTAGTTACTTCTCACAAATAGTAACTAAGTTATAAAAGTAACTCATTACCAGAGAAAGCCATTATTGCAATGTTTTTTAATAGAAAATTGTTGAAAAAAAGGACAAAGTATGTTGATTAAATGAATTAAATTAAATAAAATTAATTAATTATAATTATTATGAAACATTCTACACTATTCTATAGTATATCAGTGTTGTTGAGGGACAATGTGAGAGACGTTTATCAAATGTATTATTTATAGAGTATTATTATAATTATTTAAAATAAACACTGACATCTTTCCACAGTTTTGCTAATCACACAAGATACTGTACAGTACATAACAGCCAGTTTCTTTCAACAAACCTTTAATTGTTCATTTATATTTTATAGGAATATTTTAAGTAAATCACTTTCACATCCACTGTGATCATTGTAAGTCTTTCTCACTCACGTTTGGCGAAATCGCAACTTCATTCACGGCAAGCTGATGATATGGAAATGTGATTGTAAAGTTCTTCGTCAAGCTATACTGAAATGATTGAGTTGAACTAATGATACTGAACTGATTTGCTATACTGATTATTTCCTCATGTCAGAGCAATACTAAACAAATTTTAGTTGCTTTAATGTAATTACACCCCTACCCCAAAGCGTCACCTGCATTTTTAGCCAATCATTATCAGGTATGTAGTTGTCCCACCCCTAAACACATACATGTGAATCATCAGATCAGTTATATGCCCCACTCCCCCCACAACACACACACCAGAGCTCAATTACAAATTATATATCAATTCTATAATGCCGCATTTTATAGTCAGTATAAAATAAAACACAACAGTAACAGCATTGTAACAGAGTAACAGCATTGTAATAGGGGAAACAGTAAATAATTTGATTACTCATTACTGAAAAATTTTTTTTTTTAGTAACGTCGTTGATTTATAATGCCATTATTCTCATCACAGCTAATAACAAATCATTAACATGTTTTCTAACTCGATAAACTTCTAATCGGCTGTTTATCAATAATTATTAAGGTAGCAGTTAAGGTAGCATGTAGAACAAGATCATGCAGAATATGCACTTTAAGTACAAATGAAAAGCCAATAATTTAATAATAAAAAAGTTTTGAGACAGATTTTGGCAGAAATAGACAGATTTTTTTTTTTTTTTTTGGTGAAGGATTCATTTCCATCATACATTCATGAAAAATTTATAAATATAAGAGTAAATTCTGAGAACTTTGCTCATAATAAGCCACTAATAAGGTAAGAAGCCACAAGTTACAAATATATAGAGAATTTTATATTAATGTCCATGTCTTCATGAAGTTACCAAATTATTAAAGCAGTCACATACATGTATGAGCAATGTCACTAAGCCAGCTTCCTATGAAACCAATATCTCTGAAAGAATATTAGTCTAAATATGACAGACAAAACTAATACTTACAAAAAAACTTATTGCAGTCATATAAGTTATGAAATAGCAATATCTGCACAACAGAACTCTGCTGAAAGAAACTCTGTTTTTATTTATCCACCACCACCTGCAATTTGAGATGCTCAGTTTATTATCTTGTGACATTGACAGATAAGAAGCATTTACATATTTCATATACTGGTTGAAATGCTTATGAGCATTGAGGCATCTACAAAAAACATTGTGCTTCTGCATGCTTAAAGTAGTCAGGCTGCTCTCATCTCTAATGTGATTTGCGATATTATTCATTATTTCTTGGTCAGGCTCATCTTGGTCTCTCCAGACGTTACAGGGAGCCGAAAATAGTCAAGGGAATAAAGTCAGCAGGCTTAGCCAAAAATGAGTCTGACGAGTTTAATTTGTCCACTGATACTGAGAAGCCTGTCTCATGCACTTATGCTTTTGAGACAGAGGCTTCTGGGAATTAGTATAGTGGAAGTCTTGCATAACCTCAGCACTTTTTAAATTGCATGCGTGTTAAATTTGCAGGAATATTTAAATGTGACTTCCATTTAAAAATTTGTACTGACAGTGATGAACCAAATTGGCTGTTATTAATAATTTTTGCCTCTGTGAGGCTGCAATTGAACGTTCTTGTTGTGTTTAACGCTCTCACATCTCAGACAAGTTCTTTATATTTCAAAGTTAAATGTGTGTTGTTGTTTTTTTGGGGGGGTAGGGGTGGGAGTTGGTCTTAAAGGACTGTTTATGAATGTATAGATTTTTTTTTTTTACTTCCGGGTGTGTGATAAGCTTGTAAAAAAATGTAACCAAGAGCTTTATTGATGTGCCAGGTCTATAAAAGACAGATTTTGTTTATTTTTTGGTGAAGGACTCATTTCTCCCATTCATTCAATGAGCCTCATTCATATAAAACATTCATAAATATAGAAATTTTCTCTTAAAAACAGACCTTCTTGAAAACTCTCCTCCATATTCACAAATGCTTCATAAACATCAGATTGTATTAGGGCTTCGCAACATATTGTTTCAGCATCTCTTCAGCAAATCTGCCAAATATGTCCAAGCCATAATAGGAAACAGCAGGCAATAGTTATTTGCCAGTTATTGACACTCTTTATGGATCATTTGGAAGCCAAAACTAATGTTAGCCTACTTTAGTACTGCCCACATCCATTGATCTCCTGTATTGTTAGTTAAATGTTATTTATAATAATAAATGATGGAAGAGTTTTCATTTTTGGATAATCTACCCCTTTAAGAAATGAATGACACATGAAAGAAACACAAGAAAGAACTAATTTGTACTGTAATGTAAATGTTTCATTTAAAGAAACTGGTTTATTTAAACTAAACAAGAATTGTATATCCAGATCTATTTTCTCTATAGTCTAAAAGTATATACTTTATTATAAATCAAACAGTCAATGTAATTTTAATTATCTTCTGGTAAATTACAGTGTATGCAAACATCCACATGGCTATGACTGTGTTGTTTATATGCACTTGCTGTCTGTTGTTTCATGATCAATTCACTAAAGGAATAATACAAATCACACAATGCCACAAACACACCTGCTGAACATAATTACCTCATTAAAGACAAATTATGTCTGTTGATTCTCTGATATGGTGAGAAGAACATCTGTAGAAACATTTCGCTAAACTAAGTTTGGGTCTGTCAAAACTACTAAATGCCAATCACCTTTTCACACAACTAGATTTTTTGGTAAAAAAAAAATAATAATTATATGCTAACCATTTATTCTATTAAATACATTCAAAATTAAAATATTACAGCAAAATAGCTTTAATAGTATTGGGATTCTACTGTAATTGAAGCTCCATAAATAAAGTAAAGTGACTTTTAAAGAGATTAATGAAAATACAATAGCTATTTTTTTTCACCAAAGAAGCTTTTGGTTAAAGTTTTAAAAGAACCATTTATTTCTTCTATGCTTCTTACATTTCAATGATTTAAAGAACCTTTTACCATTTTAAAGAACTATTTGCGCAATGCAAAGTTTCCATGGATATTAAAGGTTCATTACAGAATCATTGATGTCAATCAATTTGTAATCTTTTGACACTGCTGCAGATTTCCAGCATATTTAAGGAAAACGTGTTAAATGAGAATCTGAAATATTTTATGGCATACTTTAAAAAAATAAAGATGATTTAGTATTCAAAAATGTTTTATTTTAATTATTTTTTTAAATAAATTGCTCGTACACTTCATATTTTCAGATTTTTCATAGTATATGTATTAATTCCTGTATACTTTTACTATAAACCGACAATCAACCATTTGACATATTTTAGAAATTGTAGGTTGTGTTGAAAAAAAATGCATTGAGTGTGTTAACTAGCGACATTAGGAGTTAAGAAATCCAATCCACATTTTTTCTTCTTGGGGCAGTTAAAGGGTTAAGTAAGTCAGCACACTCTTCAAATGTCCGCCTTGCCACAGAGAGGCGTTTTACATTTAAAAACATTATTACAGTATTACGCAGTATTACTGTATTACGCAGTATTACGTAATTACGCAGTATTTGCGAATATAATGTGCTCGTCTGGTGTGCAAAGCATAAATGCATGCTTCTCATCCAGTGTGTTATCTGAGTCATGTGACATTATTGCTATGCACATTCAAAACCTAGGGTCCATTCTTCGTACGTGGATTACTCAATTAGCTGGATTTGGTTATTGTTGATTTGACACAATTAAGGATCCTTTCGGTCTTCAAAACTCATCCGAGAGTTGTTGTCATAGCAACAGGTCTGGTAGCTCGGGGTCAGGCTTATTTCATATAACAGGATTAGATCGGGTCATTTCAAGCAAAGGTAATAGTGAAAGTAGACCAATGTACCAATTGCTGATATTTTCTTACACAGTAGTAACCTATAGGTTATAAATACTGGGAAAAATAGCTTTAAAAAGTTATAAATAAAACTGTTATGCAATCTACACATTTCAAAATAAAAGTACAAAAACTGTCACGGGGGTGTTCTCTCCCCAAGAGATTCAAGAGAACATTTATTAATATGGACTTTTTAGATATAAACGCATACTATTTTATGTAATTTTGGTCACATACGATGACGTCATTACGCTGCTGTGCGTTACATTTCGTGGATTGATAGATCTGTCCTTCACAACACACGCTGTGATCTCAGATCAGTTCATCCTGATATTTTAATCTGATTGCGAACTTGTTTAAAGAACCAAACTAGCCAGAGATCAGTTATCAAGATTAAAAGATCCAGGAGCTGCCAAATCATCTTAGATCATTTAAGCGAGGTATGAAGAGCAGACCCCTGTTTGAACTAGGCTGCAAAAGTTGTATCACCCTCTAAATGTCTACATATTATATATGCATCCTGTTGTCATATGCGTAGTCTTATCTCTTTCTTTCGCTCTCTCTTTCGCACGCACACATACTGTAAACGTGCATGCTCAACAATATTTCCACTAACATGTTCAAATAGTGTCAAACAACACGGGCGACTCAGCATTTATTTTCAAACAATTGGCTTAACTTTCAAATATGACACAGCAGCTTTAGGGGGAAAGTCTCTCGGTTTCTCTCAGTGTTTCCTTTTCATAAATTATGGAGATCAATGGTGCTGTAGGTCAAAAAAAATAATAATAAAGAATTAAGGTGTGTATATTTTCTAAGCAAAACAATAGAAGAAATCCTGCAAAATTTGACATGAATTAAGCAAAACTCACTCTATTATCAATCATTTTAGAATGAAAATGTATGAAATCCTGAAGGGACTGAAAGAACCTCTGCTTTTAAAAGTGTACAGTAACGTTTTATATTATTAGGGCATTATGAAAACTATCTACAAGCAAAAGAGGTATCTTATATGAACATAAGCAGCTATTACCCCCCAGAAAAGTGCTGCTTGTTTAATCTACTTATTAAAATGATCTGAAAACACAATTCTTAAGGCTTTTTTAAGGGACAATTTAATTGTTTCATGTTCAGTCCACTTAAATTTAAGTTAACTTAATTGATTTGTGTTGGGACACCATGAATAAATTCTGTGGAACCCTGCATTTTTGTAGCATAGTACAATAATCAGCACACATACTATTCATACTAATATTTGAACATTATGTCTTCCAAAGTTAGTATATTGTTAAGGCTTCAATGAATAAAAAGCCTCAAATTACCTCAAGAGTGCACGTTTCTATCCTGTGCTCATTCGCTTCACACGTCACATGTCTATTTCAGTCACACTGTGTGGTTTATGGCCAGAAACTTCAACCTCGAAAGTCTTGTAACTACTCCCAGACACAAAAGAGCATTCAAACCCTCCATTCATTCCCTTAGCTGTGTCTCTCAGTGTAGCAGGCCACAGTCTGTTGTCTCTTCTTTCTCTGTTGCCTATTTCCTGTAGAGAAAGAAGTCAGTTGGTTATCTTGTATCGCTGCTGACATTAGCGGCATAGAGACTGATAAAAACCCTCACAACAGAATCAATACATGGTTGTGGTGTGAAGGCGCTGCTGTCGATAGTCTCTCTGGCCAAAGGCAGTGCTGTAATTGCTCGGTTCTTAGTTGACATGCTGATGGTCTACGCTAGTAATTGACCCCAAATGTGACCTGCATTTTATTGTTAAAGAGAGGTTTAGGGGAAAAAGAAATCTATGATCGGGTCAACTTGGTGACATGGATTCTTTGTCTTCACATAGTTGCAATTTAAGAAAAGTTACCTGCAATGGTGTGTTCAGACTAAAAGTGAAAATCATTGGTTATTGGTCCTGTCTGAATTGTTCAAATAATTAACCAATAGAATGAATTTAAAGAAATCTATTTATTCAATTCAATACAATACATTTTCGTCAGAAGTGTTTTGTAAGGAATACTTCGTCCACTATTTTATTTCAGAAACTCCATCTTCTTTCCATCTATGATATCAACATTTTTCAGATGTATGTTTTCATGTACACCATTTATTTAAATGAGGGTAACATGCCAGATCATCTCAGAAGGTATTTCTAAGTACATTCACAGGTTCATTGTTATTTTACTAATCAGTTCTCAAGTTTCCATTTCCCCAAATTCATAAGTAGAGCGCAATACTCAAATAGATTTAGGGGTATTAAATTATGATGAAATGATTTATCCCATACTGAACATCCAGAAAATTGTTCCTCTTTAACAGGTTTTAAGTTAAATGCATAAGAAATCCTTATAATGTTCTGTAAATTTGTGAAAATTCTATTAAACGTATGATTTCTTTTTATTTTATGGTGATGTGTGATGTGACATTGTAATGTCATTTGTGTGTATTATTATTATTATTATTATTATTATTATTATTATTCACTTTTAACTGTAATTAAAACAATTTTATTCTATATTTTTGTATTCTTGTGCAAATAAAGACAATAAAAAAAGAAAAGAAAATAATGTCATTAAGCACATTATACATGTGCTTTAAAGTTAAGAATACAGCATTTGTAGCTATATTTACAGTATAAACAGCTTACTAATGCCCAGTGTTGGGTAAGTTACTTTAAGGTAATAGATTACAAATTACTGATGGAGTTACTTTTAAAACGTATAAAAATACAAAATAAACTGCAGCTCTTTCAATAATTTAATATTCACTGAAAAACATTACAATGGGTTGATCATAGCAGCTTGACATATTCAAAAGACTTAGAAATAGTTCACCCAAAACTTAAAATATTCGAAACATTCACTTGTTCCAAACCCGTTTGTCTTTTTTTTTTATAGAAAAAAAAAAAAACTGGATTCCTATAACTATTGACATCCATAGTATGAGAAACCACTGCAGTGTTTAAGTGTTCTGTGTCTGAGGTAATTACCAAATTGTACATATTCCAAAGTATGTAGCTGATTGGTCAGTTCTTGTCACATGACTCGTGGTTTTCAACTGAGTGCACCTGGAAAATGCGAGAGCGTACAAAATGCACTCACAGTATATGCGCTTGCAATATGTGCACGCGCAAAAAGACGCAATATGTGAATGCGGCATAAGCAGCTACGCTTCTCTTCACATTCAGAAGATACCTTCACTCCTGATCCTGCACAATATGTTTTAATTTAGCCTGTTTAGGCTGAGTTGGACTGCCATGTTTTTGGGCACCGTGTGCTCCTTGGTGACGAGTATTGTCGTAGAATGCTTTCTGTTCAAGTGCTTAAACAAGTTGCTGGTCGAGCTAAAAGCAGTCGAAAGTTCTTTAGAGACTGGACATAGACAGCATTTCACAGCAATAGTTTTGTTTTTACACTCAGTGAAATCAAAGTGATGTCTGTACTTCCATTTAAAGAAGCAATCACTCTCAAAAGCACATGCTTATTAATGTTGCAGCAGAACACGTGATTTAAAAGAAGCATTTTTTTCTTCCAAAAACTATATTTGTAATGTAAGTAACACAATTACATTGACTTTAGTAACTGTAATCAGACTACACAAATTTAAAGTGTAGTTCTGTGTTGCTCAAAAATGTAATTAGAAAATAGTATTGCATTACTGTGGAACGCCTTACACCCAACTCTGCTAATGTCTGTTAATGTAGAGTTAATATATAACAATGCTTATCATTTATTAACAATACTCAATAAATGATTCATAGTGTGCAGTTACTATAAAGTGTTACAGATCATTTTGAGTTCTGAGTTTGTAATTCATGTCATTCACCAATCAGTCAGATGTTAATATTTATTATATTTGGGACCCTCAAACCCAGCTTGAGAAATCCACTTTGCTGTAGAGTTTATGCGTAATTGTCATGTCAACAGCCAATTACACTGGACCGCAACACATCAAAAAAGGTGTCTTATGACAGCTAGTCAATGATAAATAGTACATGGATACACACTTCAGTAATGGCATTTTCAATGCAGCAGATGTCACTTTTCTGATGCAACTGTATGGTGCATTTTAGTGGCCAAAAAGGACTTACAAAATGCAATGTTATTGATCTCCTTTAGAAACTAGCAATTAAACTTGCCAGAAAGTGCTACAATTTCTGCTTCACTGTAAAAATGGCATTTTATAAAATGTTGAAATTGCTGAAATATTTAAGTTAAACTAATATTTTTGCTTGTTAACAGTAGAAAGACATGCGTTAATCTGCAAAATGAAATAAAAAGGTTAAATGAAGGGTTATATACAAATCCAGTCAACATTCATAATTGCTAATATTGCCTGGACTAATAAACATATACACAGTGAGTTCAATTATCTTTTAAAAGCAGGAGTCAGGTTTGGGTCAATAAAAAAAAATAATTCAAGTAATAGAGAATGGAAGTGAAATGGAGAGAATAATAGAGAGAATCTGTGGAACTACTTACTAATAATAATTAGTTGAAGCTGTTTGTCGTTTTTAACAGTGCACCATCTTTACTAAACCAATTACTTTTCCCATTATTCTGTTGCGCTCAGACTCAATTATAAAACCCATATTAAATATCAGTTTGCACTTCACATTTGCAGGTTCACATTAGGAAAGTAAAAAATAAAGATTTTCTTTGGCATAATCACTTGTAATTACTTCACACTGAAATGATGTCTTTCAAACTTGAGAGCACAAAGTTGTCAGAGGGCTCATTGGAAAGAAATGCTTTAGTCTATATTTTTTTGTGAAACCAGCAAAAATGTATGTCAACATACTCACCGGCCACTTTACTAGGTACACCTGCCCAACAGCTTGTTAACGCAAATTTTATTTGGTGTTCCTCTCAGCAAACACTAACAGCAAGGTATATTAGTGTTATCATTTTAAAGTACTAACTGTCCATCCTTGCACTTGAAAAAGATGTTGAGGTTCTTGTTGCTGAATAAAAATGACCTTTTTCTTTCTGCAATCCAAATAGTACAAGATTATATTACTTCAATACATGTGTAATTCAAATAAGAGTTTAGCACAAAAGTAATCTAAATGTAATCCATTACTATAAATGCGTAATCTAAACTATTATATCGCTGACTACACATTTTTTTTATCAAGAAACAATTCAGCTATTGTTTCATTACAAATGACAAGAGTAACACTTTACAATATGGTTATATTAGTTAATGCATTTACTAACATGAACCAACAATGAACAATGCATTTATTACAGTATTTGTTCATGTTTGTTAACTCACAGTGCATTAACTAACAAGCATGAATTTGGATGTTAATAATGCATTAGTAAATGTGGAACTATGATTATTAAATGCTGTACAGGTATTATTCATAATTAGTACATGTTAGTAAATACAATAACTAATGAAACCTTATTGTAAAGTGTGACCATTACAAGTAATGGAATTGTCACTGAGAGTCATCACTTTCCAGAATACTGAATTACAGATATCCTGACACTTCTACATGGAAAGAGATACCCTGTATGTATCCTTTATTCCATGTCTCTTTATTGACCTTATCTGGCAATGTGGAAATGCGCTCATTTCTGCTATTGTTTAAGAACTTCCAATTCAGTTGCCTATGAGAGAAATGACTTAGAACAAACACAAATGGCACAAAACGGTTGAAGTACTTGCTCATAAAGTGTGTTTGACAATACACAAAAATAATAAGTTACAAAATATCAGTTTGCAACACCAAGCAGCATATAACGAGCTGTTTAATTACAGCTAAAAATGAATGTAAGTGAATGAGACCTGAAGTCTTGAGCCAATATCATTTCAAAGGCTCTTATTGTGCATGAAGAATAAAGTTAATAATGTCACACTTGGTTATCACACAAAGCATATCTTATAATGGAATCGTATTAATGTCTCTTCAAAAAACATTCAGACAATTGCTCCATGAAGCACTGGAGATTTCTGATTTTAAACATTATACTGACTGATTGCATTATACAGTAGGTTGAAGATATGTTATAGATGTTGCTTATATAGAGTAATGGCACACCTGTGTAAAAGCGCACTGACTGGACAAACCCATTCATGATCAAAGAGCATTTGATCATTACTCTTCATTCTTTGCGTCTGAGTTTGATTTATGACTGCATAATCAACATCCCGCTAATCAACGTCATAACAAGGGATCAAAAAGAAGCTTGCGTTATATAATCAGGGCCAAATAGATCTCCCCTTGTCAGTGAAAGGTTTTGCCGGATACAAATGACAGGAACAACAGCATGGCTCCTGATCAAACCACTCAGACAACTATAAAGACATTTAATTTTCCGTCTTGCATGTTTTTGTCCCCAGTGAAAAGTGGAGACAGAGGAAGCAGTCAGCCAGTGTTTAATAAGGTGTTGGGAAACAGTTTTGATTTGGATTGGTAGATAATTGGAAGCCCAAAGCTATGCAGCACAGTCAGATTAAACCAGACGTCCTGATCCAAGAGCAGTCGAGCGGCAATTTACTGTTTACTTTCTATCCAAATGAGCTTGTCCACTATTGTACAAGCGTTTGTGTGTTTTTGTACGCTAATTTGTTTCGCCTTAAAAGCAGCATCTTAATTGGAATGACACATTAGACCACTTGTCGTAAGTGTGGTTGCCAATTATTTTTGCTTGCACAGCTGTCAATGTAATATTGTAGAATTAAACAGTCTTGATTTATCTGGAGACCAGTGTGGTGTTATATATCTCAAAGATGGTAATGGCAATTTTGACTACAGTTTTGCTAAAAAATAAATGAATAAATAAAAATATTTTTTTGAAATGGCTCAGAAGAAATGTTTAAGCATTTTTAACCATAATATTTTTGATTAATAATTTATTTTGTTTTTGCCATGATGACAGTATACTATTTTACTAGTTATTTTCAAGTTATTTTACCTAGAATTATTCTAACTTGGCAAGTCACTGGAGCTAATCAAATTGTTCAAATTTATTTTATTTACTTTAATAAAAAATTATTTTATTTTACATTTAATTTAATTAATTTTTTATATTTAATTTAATTTAATTAATTTTATATTTAATTTAATTAATTTTATATTTAATATTTATTTTTATTTATGTTTTAATTTAATTTAATATTAATTTTTTTAAATATTTAATTTAATTGTATATTTAATAAAATTTTATATTTAATTTAATGTAAAACTACTTTTTTCCAGTCAATCTAAAAGAAATGACTTTCTCCAGAAAAGAGGTGAAAATGTTCATAATCTGTTAAACAGCACTTGAAAAATATTTAAAAAACAAAACAAAATTCAACTCTATATAGCTGAGTATTTGCTCTGAAATGTTATTAGTATTTTTAATAGGATGTATTATAATCCAAATATTTTAAAACCAAATAATAAATATCCACCACAAGTGTGCAGCATTCACCTAGATAATGCATTGGCAGCCATATTGAGCCAGACTGCACACTACACACCAGCTGATTGGTGGAGAGTGATAAACCAATTATAATATGGGGATGGTTAGGAGGCCATCAGGCCAGTGGGCAAATTTGGCTAGGATGCCAGGGGCTAAATCCCTACTCTTTTTCAAAGGACATCCTTGGAACAACCACAGAGAGTCAGGACCTTGGTTTAAAGTCTCATCCGGAAGACGGATATGATGAGATCTTTTGACGCTTACTATAAAATCGGTATATTGTTGACATGTCAATACATCAACAAAAATTACATCAAATATATTTAAATGTTCAATAAATCACCCATATCCATTCATTATTAAACATTTGTTTAGAATTATGGGCTTTACATAAGTTTCAATGGTTTCTACCAAATCCACAACAATTTTAGGCTTAGAACTGTGTACTTAAATGTGCACACACAGGAGGTCAATTCATACTATATAATAAATCCATAATAATTGGTCAAAACTGAAAGTGTTCTAAAGCCATAAAAACGCAATTGAGAATCTAGACAACCATTTGTACTCTAGACAAGGTGTATTATTGTGCTCATTTCGCTTTGAAAATAGTCTTTTCTGAAGTGTTTCTACAAGCGTCATTTGCACTCACTGCATGAGGGTGAAATGTTGCTTGCTCATAAACGCATTCCTGTTAAATGAGGGTTTATTATGTGGGAAACACTTGTGCTGCTATTTCATCTGATTGCTTGGGTTTGCACTAGGGATGCAACAATACAGACTTACTATGGTTTAGTTCGGGTTTACGGTCACTGTTTCGGTATATGATATGTTCAATTAAAAAATGAGACAGTCAAATATAAATAAAAAAAAAAAACAAAGGCAACATAATAAAGATACTACAAAAGTAAACAGTGCTTTTCAGGGTTTTTCAGTTACAGCGTTAAGGATTTTTGGAAATGCCGCAGTATTTGTTTTTACTATAGGACAGTTATGCAGTATGTTACTGTATTTTAAAGTTAGTTTTAATCCCTTATTTATCAGGGTCGCCACAGAGGAATGAACCACCACAGAAAATAATATTACACATAAAAAGTGGTAAGAAAATTAACAAGCAATGCAATTTGGAAACATGGCAAATAAGGAAAGAAGAATTCAACACGTCTCAATCAAGAAAAAGTTTGGAGCACATATTTAATGCATAAGAAGTTAAAATGCACACCTATAAATCTAATACTTGTTTAATAAAAGGAAGTAGGTCTGTAAACTACTGTTTATTATATATTACAAGAAGTTATATTATTATATATTCATGTTAAATTTCAGCCAGCTTTTAGTGAATTTGCAATATTGCCAAAAACACAGAACTTTCGGTTGTTATATGTAAAAAGACTTAAATAGATGCAAGACCATTCAAATATGTTGCTTGTCTCCAACTATTGACAGCGGATCTCTCAATGAGAGGGAGGGAGGAATTTGCACTCACAATATCTTTACTCTTCTATTCATTTAATCTAGGAACCTAGGATTTACCTCCTTATGTGTTGTGGCTGCTGTATAATATATGGGAGCTCACGTGTGTCTTCCTCTACTTGTAAACTCATAAACAAACACCTGCGATCGGTTCATGAGATCGGCCAGATTTGCAAGTACCATCTGAGTCATTAAATGTGATTATCGGTATCGGCCGATCAATCAGAGCATCCCTAGTTTCTGTGTTTTAAAGTTATGCAAATAACGGTCTATTTTACCATAAAGATATAAAACAATTCTGTAAATTAATATGCAACAAGACAAATTGCACTCAAAACTTGCTGCTTTTTTCAAACTGCGGATTTAAAGGTGCTGTATGTAAGTTTTTGACTCTTCTAAAGCATAAAAATACCATAATATGTGTGCAGATATTTAAGAAACATCCCAAGTGAACATGACTGAAAAACAATGCTGAAGTCAGATATTCTGCTTTGAAAATGTTTTTTTCCGTGCCGGAACGATGTCTTTGTTTAGGTAAATTTAACCTGCACAATGCCAGTTTAGCCAATTATAATTCAGCACCCTGGGTTGTCTTTTTGAAAACAGCGCTTTCATTTATTCATCCAGAAAGGCTCTGAAAGCATGCGTCCCTGGCCGAAAATGCGACCTCTGGTGGACAGTAGCAGATGTCGAAATTAGACAGATTTAGTTCCACATGAAGTTATTAATTATCAAATTATATAAATATTATGAATGTAAACATTAGGTGAGCAGGTTACATTGTAACCGTATGTCCTAACACGCTTTGTGACAAGATATGCAGTGATGAGCAATTTGGCTGTTTGCACCAGGCGAAACACGACAGAAAGTTAAATGCAGCCTTTATACATGTTATCCCTCTTTAACATCATTAAATGTAGATGCTGAATCACGTGTTTAGTTCTAAAGTTCAATTTCAAACGGTTTATTGTATTTTCAAGATCTGAGGTGAACTATCTGCTGCTGCTTTCAGTATATGGCAATAAATGTCATGTAAAATGGCATTCAAACTCACATTGTTAGCATTTAGCACTGAATAAAGCACACAAGGTTTACCTGAGTTGATCACTGTCATGGGTTTCACATGTTCACCTGTGAGAAATAGAAGCTGTTTCTAATATATTAATTCGAGGTGTTGGTTCGAACCAAAACTCCTTTTAATATGGAAAATATTCTCTCTATCGCGTGTCGTTGCTTTTATTTAGAACAGTTTTAAATCACTCGCTCCTGTCCTCAATCTGGCAACCTGCGCTTGCGTTTATTTTGATCCAGGAGTGCAATACCTAGTTCAACCACTGGGTGTCAAACTTACATACGGCACCTTTAAAGTAAGTTGAAACAACAAAATTCTTAAGTTTTTTTTGAGACAACTAAATTGTTTTATGTTCAATACACTTTAATTTAGATTAACTTAATTTGTGATGGGACAACAAGGATTATATGGAACCCAGCATTTTTAGTGTCTATGTATGTATTTTTTTTTTGCTGTAATTGACTTAAAGTAAGTTACTTGCAAACTGCTGCTGTAAGTTACTGTAGATTCTACAGGAAATTATTAACAGTGTAGATTGCACGTTTCATCATAATATTTGTCCACTAAAGCAGATCCATATCCTTCAGATACCCCATGCAGATCTTACAGTGAATATTGTATTCAGAATAGCCTAACATCATAAGGTTTCTGCATATTCTAATCCACACCTGGACAATCCATCATTCAAAAATCGGAACACTGGAGTCTGTAAAGGAAAGTGTTGCATATATGGCTTGTAATGTGGTCCCACGAGAGAGCCGTAAAAAATAAAGATGTTTTGAATGACATTTATGCCCAATCCTGGCATAGACCTGTCACATTTGGAAGCTTGATGGGTCTTTTCATCTAAAAATAATTTGGCAAATGCTCCCTTCTGATGGCAAGCAATATACTGGTAATGCTGCAGAGTGACAACCATTTTCTGCCTCTGTCACCGCTCACAAATGTGCCTTTTCTCTCCAGCTCTGACAGCATTCTGAGACTGCACAATCAATTAGGCAGAAATGAAGTGAGTTGCAAAGGTGACAGAGGGTTTTTTTGAGTTTTGTTGAGGTACATTGGGGAACATGAGATGGAAAGTTTCTGCAAATAATTATCAATTGTGTGTTCAGACTGACGTGATTTCTTCATTGTTTTGTTCACTTAGCTTCTGTGAATAATTTAGAAAATGTAAGATTAGGACTAATTAACTTAATGCTTTTATTTCAGTCAGTTGTTTGGATTATTTAATAATGATTTGTATTATAATTATGTGTATTGAGAGTTGAAAAATCCTTTTTAAAAAAATGGTTCAAATATTTGCTTATCATGCTTGCTCTTTAATTG
Organism: Danio tinwini; assembly: GCA_903798205.1. Taxonomy (NCBI): domain Eukaryota; kingdom Metazoa; phylum Chordata; class Actinopteri; order Cypriniformes; family Danionidae; genus Danio; species Danio tinwini. Next base: position 7,011,933 of record CAIGQZ010004081.1, read on the forward strand.
GCCTAATTGTAATTGAATTACTTTGGCACTATTGATTGTGCAGTGTTAATGTTCTAACATAAAAATGGTAAATTTTTCCGGTGAATCATCTGTTAAACTGCATCCCAATCATCACAAATACTGCAGAAGAACTATTGGAACCAACATGGGCCCAAAGTTCTCACAGAAATCAGTAAAAATTAGAACAATCATGGTTTGGGGTTACATTCAGTATGGGGGCGTGCGAGAGATCTGCAGAGTGGATGGCAACATCAACAGCCTGAGGTATCAAGACATTTGTGCTGCCCATTACATTACAAACCACAGAAGAGGGCAAATTCTTCAGCAGGATAGCGCTCCTGGCATACTCCTGGACTACTTAGCATTTCTGTGTGGAGTTTGCATGGGTTTTCTCCAGGTGCTCTGGTTTCCCTCACAGTCCAAAGACATGCGCTACAGGTGAATTGAATAAACTAAATTGGCCATAGTGTATGAGTGTGTGTTTGTGATTGAGTGCGTATGGGTGTTTCCCAGTACTGGGTTGTGGCTGGGAGGGCATCCGTTGTGTAAAGCATATGCCGGAATAGTTAATGGTTCATTCTGCTGTGGTGACCTCTGATAAATAAGGGACTAAGCCAAAGGAAAATGAATGAATAGCTAACTTTAAGTGACATTGACTGTACAACTAATGTATTTGACTGATAAAAAGAAGTACATGCTTGTGTTTTGCGTGGGCATTATTTTACTTACTTCCTTTCATATTTTTATTCATCAGCCCTCACAAATGTGAAGTTATGGGCCATTGACCGACAGTGTTTCCAGACCATCATGATGAGGACAGGACTCATCAAACATGCAGAGTACATGGAGTTCCTGAAGAGGTGAGCCCTTACTGCTTTCATTTCTATTTATTCATCTCTAACCCCTGATGCAAGAGGTCTGTCCCTCACCAGTATGCAATAAAAAGAAATTGATTTTCATCATGAATGGATAACACAGGAGTCAGCGGTTACACAATCGCAAAGAACTCAGACTTTACACTAGCAGTCCTTTGCTGTGTGTGTGCTGTTAATTTCCCGGGTGATGGGTTTTGATTCAAACAGTTAGAAAAGTGAAACGGCATATTGCTCTCAAATGTTTCTAATCAACTGTTGTTATATTTCGTCAGTTTTTCTTGAGGAAAGCGAAAGGTATTGGTTAGAGAGCAGGTAATGATTAGAGTGCTGCTGCTTTCTGCTTGTTTGAGTCTAATTCATCTCCTTCCACACATTTATAAGTGCAAGATATAGATTTTTAAGCCATGAGCTGTTTGTGAATAGCTTTGCTCAGATAGAACGTACTTAGTTTTATTATTTAATATTGATTAGTCTACTTTCTGTCATCAAATGCATTCATTACTCAGCCAGTAATGTTGAATGCATTATGTAATGATGCTGCAAAGATGTTGTGAATGGTTGCTAGGCTCCAAAAGACCAATTGTTGTTGCCACCAGGCAAAATTGTTAGTCTGATTTCGTAGAAATACAATAACACATCTATTCTCTATAAACCAGATGTATTGAAGTATCATTTATGGACAAATAATGAACTATAAGACATCACTAAATCTAAGTATCAACCATGCTTGGTGAAATTCAATGGCAAAACATGTTCAACGTCTTTTAAAAATCTGTTTAAAAATGTGGAAATTTTTTTGGTATCACTTTATTTTGATTGTCTCTTTTGCACATTTTGTAGAGTATAAGTTACATCACAACCATATGCTAACTAATTCTCATTAGAGTATTGGTAGACACTCTGTTTAACAATGGAACTACCAGAATTCTAGAACTGCTACAATTACCATAGCGGCCATTCTGACTGTTCTCATATAAGACTTCATATTGTCACATCATATTTACATTCCAAGCTTCTATTGGGATATTAAAATTAAGCACTGAATGTTTGTCATCATATTTAATGAAAGTCATTACCCTAAAAATACAATCTTTTTGGTAATACAGTATATAAACATGTAGTTAGGCTACTAGACTGCCTGCGAATGTCTGTGCGTCACTTTCACAAGCAGGGAAGAAGGCTGTTACGATTATTTTGACCGCTAAGGTAATTAAAGGTAGAAATACTCATAGCTCTTTTGTGTTTTGTAATTTTAATAAAATAACAATGTTACAAAGAAATATACATATATTTAGGAATGTCGGGGTACATATACACGTGTGTGTGTGTGTGTGTGTGTGTGTATAATTATTAGGCAAATGAGTATTTTGACCACATCATCCTCTTTATGCATGTTATGCATATGCAACCCAAGCTGTATAGGCTCGAAAGCCTACTACCAAATAAGCATATTAGGTGATGTGCATCTCTGTAATGAGAAGGGATGTGGTCTAATGACATCAACACCCTATATCAGGTGTGCATAATTATTAGGCAACTTCCTTTCCTTTGGCAAAATGGGTAAAAAAAGGACTTGACAGGCTCCGAAAAGTCAAAAATAGTGAGATCTTGCAGAGGGATGCATCACTCTTAAAATTGCCAAGCTTCTGAAGCGTGATCATAGAACAATCAAGCGTTTCATTCAAAATAGTCAACAGGGTCGCAAGAAGCGTGTGGAAAAACCAAGGCACAAAATAACTGCCCATGAACTGAGAAAAGTCAAGCGTGCAGCTGCCAAGATGCCACTTGCATATGAAATGCCAACTATTCCTGCATATGTTTTACATAGCGGATGTTCTTCCAGCCGCAACCCAGTACTGGGAAACACCCACACACTCATACACAATAGCCAATTGTCCCCTCGATTCATCTGTAGCGCATGTCTTTGATCTGTTAGGGAAACCGGAGCACCCGGAGGAAACCCACACCAACATGGGGAAACCATGCAAACTCCACACAGAAATGCCAACTGGCCCAGCCAGTACTCCAACCAGCGGCCTTCTTGCTGTGAGGTGACAGTGCTAACCACTGAGCCATCGTGCCGCCCTTAATATCCACTGATACTGTTCCACCGACAGATATTCTCCTCACTAAAAACTTTGCAGCTACATGTCAACTTATGTACAGTATCTAACATTAGTCTACTCATACTCTTATGAGAATTAGTGGGAATGTAGTTGCAATTTAGCCTAAAATCAACAAAATGTGCAAAAAGTGTCCATCAAAATAAAGTGATACATTTTTTTTTCCCATTGCGATTCATTATGCTAACGGATGTTGGTAAGTTTTTATATATCACAAGCACCACACTAGACCTTGTTTTGCATGGAAGGAGATGTACAGTAGCTATTGCATCAAGACATTAGTAACATGAACAACCCCTGAAACTGGGAGCAGCCATCTATGAGGTGTTTTTTGGGCAAATGATTTTTCTGAGAGACTGAGGGATTTTGAATTTCTGGATAAACAGATTAACCTTATTAGACTTGTTCAATGCATCTCCTGCTGCATTATTTAAATTCAAGCCAGTTTTTTTTACAAATAAAAGCACAACCGTATATTTAAGAATGCTCAGGTAACCTCTAAATCATTCCATTATGCTACCTGGAAATATTAGTATTTTTTGAATTGCCTGAAAAACCTTGTATGTGTCCATTAGTGAAATGTAAAATAATGCAACTATTGATACACAGAAAAAAGTCACCTGAAAATGTTGGTAACAATTAACAGTGGAACTACCAGAATTCTATAACTACCAAAGTGGTCATTCTGATCACTCTCGTATAAGACGTCATATTGTCACGTCATTTTAGATTTAAAGCTGCTATTGAAATGTTAAAATTAAGCTTTGAATGTCTGTCGTCATATTTAATTAAGTCGTCACCCTAAAAATATGATCTTTTTTATAATACAGCCTATAAATGTATAGTAATGTCGCTTGCCTCACTTACATTTTCAATTTTACAAGCAGGGGAGAAGGCTTTTTCACGGTACTAAATATGCTATTTTGAAAGACATATCTGGAGTGAAGTTATGTTTCTAAACGTAGAAAGTTGGTAGGCAACCGAGGCATGCATTTTTAAAGTCACAGGGAATAGTAGCAGACACTGAAATGCATGCAGCCATTTTGACCACTATAGTAATTAAAGGTAGAAATACTCGTAGCTCTTTTGTCTTTAAATTTTTTAATAAATTACAATGTTAGACAGAAATGTACACATATTTAGGAAAAGTCATGTGTGTTTTATTAAATTAAGTTATTAAATTGCAAAAATTAAAAACATTTAAAATGACAGTTAAGCTTCTTGTTAACTGACCAATCAGTGGTCAGCTGTGCTTGTATGTTATGTGTTGTTAATGGCACAGCTTTCTTAGAACCTCACCTGAGATGCTAATAAAGTAATTGGTAATAAAACCAGGTAATGGGTACAGAATGCACTGCAGGAAAAAATCTACAAAGAGCCATAATGAACCATACCAAAATCTTGCTGATCACAAGCCTCCATTTGTGCTGCAACATTCAAGTGGTCAGCCAGAATTTGACACAACATGAAAGCATGGATCCGTCCTGCCTTTAATCAGTGGTTGATGCTGGTGCTAGTGGTGGAATGGTATTTTTAAAGTATTTTTTAACTCTTAGTACCAACAGAGTATCATTTAAGCACCAGATTATTGTTGCTGACCACGTCCATGCCTTTAGGTTTACAATGATTTATTTAAGTTTTTATCAGAAGTGACTCACACATTGTATATAATATCACACTGGTTTCTTGACCATGACAGAGAGTTCACTAAACTTAAATGTCCTCCACAGTCACTAGATCTCAATCCAGTAGAGCACCTTTGGCATGTGAATGAATGGGAGATTTGTATCTTGAAGACGCAGCATTTTTATACTCCCCGAAATAAACTAATCAAAAGAATCCTGTGAACTACAGTTTAAGTTGTCAGTATATAAAATGAGTACTTGATTGGTTCACATTTGCCCTACAGAAAGTAATAGTACAGTAGATGTGCATTTCAGAAAACGACATTAAGCAAAAGCAAATATAAATAAAATGATTGAGTGAATTGCCATTTTCCCCTCCAGCTAATGGACAGCTAATAAACTGTGATCAGAAGATAGAAAGAAAACAATGCTATTGTTTCATACATACATCAAACTGAACTCTTGAATGAAGAGGATGATGATTTGTTCCACTTCATCATGAAATCATACATCTCCAAAGCATTTGGTAAGGCAAACCAATATCAATGAGATTCTTCTAGATTTTCCTAGAGGCCCAAATCCAGCTCTTGTGGAAAGTGTATGACTGATGATCTCAATGAACGGAAATGGACTCAGCTTTTAAAGGAAATTTAAGATGCCTGTGTTTGTTAAGCTGCAGCGAGAGAAGTGTTGCTTTTGGAAGCAGTATGTTGGCACCCTCCATAGAGAATGTGACTGCAGAAATAGACTTAATTTGTGCTATATCCTCTAAGGATTTTCAGATGTTAAATGAAGATGACAAAATCTGTATTCACTCATGACTGAAATGTCGAAGTACAGTTAGTGTGCTGCAGCTGTCTGTGAGTGCTATATTACTGGCACATTAAAAATGCAAATGCATTTTACACATATTTAGCCTTTATTATGTTCCAATGCTATAGTCAGTTTCATAATGAACTGGATGAAATAACATCAGCTAAAAATGAATATTTCAAGAGGCAGAGCAATTAGGGGTAAGATTAGGAAGTGCACAAAATATTAAGTGCACAAAGAGAGTCCAATTTGATTTCATGTTAACTGTAAAGTGGCCCTATTATGGCATTTAAACATTTTTGTTTTGAAGCTCTCCAGTAAGTTTAAATCCATCCAAACAATATAACATAGCGTAACTTAACATAACATAATGACATAACATGTTGTCTGAGATGATTCGTTCAAGAATTGGATCTGTCAGATGTTGTGATTGGTCTACCACTTATGTTGTGTGTTTAAAACCAAATTACCATTACCATATGTAAATTTCAGCTTGTAAACCCAGTGATTTAAACAGTAAAGATTGCCTTAGTTTTCAATTCAATTACTATCAATTCAATCGCCAGTCACAGAAAAATATCACTACTGTATATGTATCGCAAATATAAACGATATGATTATTCATTTAGTCAGATTACTTTATGTAATTACCCTCACATCATTTCAAACCATACCATTTTCAGTCATCTTCCAGGTAGAGATATTTTTTTAAGAAACCTGAGATTCCTGTTCTTCATTTAAAGTCCATAACCCTCAAGCTTAAAGGATACAAAATCCAAAAAGGTCATTAAGAGCTTTACATCATAAAACTATGAAGTCAAGCAGTCTAATTCAAATTCAAGTCTTCTGAAGAAACACAATGACTTTATATGATGACGTGCCAAATGTCAGATTTTAAAATGGTCTATATATAGTGCTAGAGTGTAAGCATATGTCTACATTATTAGTAACTCAGAATCATGAATATCTGTATTGCGGTGTCACTATTTAGAGGTACATCTAAAATGGATCTGTTTTGCAGCACAGAAAATAGAGTTGTCTTGATATGCTGCCAACACAAACCAAACTCTTCCAATTTCAGCTACAATTACAGTCTTTGAGAATCAAAGTAGATGTTGTTCATACTGTAGGGATTTAATGAAGACCGTAAAGTGTAATTATGCCAATTAATAACAAACGTACATACTGTATGTTTGACGACTCATTTCAGGCCTTTCAGAATCGGATACATTTTTTTGAAAGACTAACTAAATTTAACATTGCTCTTTAATGCTTTGTAGACGTTTAACATTCAGAAACATTTCACTACGTAAAAGGTGTTATTTAAAATAAAAATAAAATGAAAAGCAGTGATTTAATGTTCCCTATAGCCTATTTTAACTTTTTACATTACTGAGTACTGAAAGTCTATAGAGTTCTTCCAGTCAGGGTCTTTCTGGCTGACTGGTTTTCTTAGCTATTTAAAGTGATTGGCAGCTCTTTTTTTTCCATCAAAACTCATGAGAAGTCCACCCACACCTCAACCTGAAGCATTGTTTCTGAGATTGCATAAGTGATGACTAGGGCCAGACGGAATCTGCTAACGTTTTTTGCTATTTCTGCGGAGAATTTTGGTAAAAATCTGTGGATTTCTGCGGAATTATTTTAGGAGTATTATAACTCAAACCTTAAAATGTGAAATTAAAAATAATATATTTTTAACTTTTATTTAATGTTTAAAATGCAAATCCAATTAGATTAACAGTAAATAGTTAACTGTAAGTAAATAAACAGAATTAATGATGGGCTAAAAATCTGCGGAAATCTGCAGAAAATCTGCGGAATTCTGTGCACGCAGATTCCGTGTGGGCCTAGTGATGACTCTCTCTCTCTCTCTCTTTCCTTTGCATTTACCTGCTCATTTACCTGTAAAACTATATTTACTATATAACATATAAACCATAGATGCCTTCCCCCCCTAAAAAAACATACTGTATATACACTGCTCAACATATATGAGTACACCCCTCACTAATCTCTCATTTAAATTATTTTAGAAAAGCTTTATAATGTTATATTTGTGCATATACATTAGATTAGTCAGTACTGAAGCCAAATCTGGAGCTAATCTAATAAAGTAACTTATGATAATGGCCCAAAATTAGTACACACATTTATATGTTAAGGAAAAATATTAAATAAAAATGTTTAAAGAGAGAGCAAAACTGAAGAGTAACAAAATTTCCATTTGTTGAAATTTCCAATATTTTGTGTCAATTCAAATGTATTATTTTTCTATTTCTAAAGATGTTTGGTGACTTAAACATTATTTTAATAAATATATCTGTTTGATAAATCTGTTTTGTTTAAATGCACCAAAATATATTACCCATATTCACTGCGAAATGGATAAAAATAATCATTTTCAAAATGGGGTGTACTCAATTATGTTGAGCACTGTATGCATATATATGTGTGTATATATATATATAT
>CAIGQZ010004081.1:7024040-7035030 GCA_903798205.1 Danio tinwini
ACACACACACACACACACAATAATAATAATAATAAAGCAGAGCATCACGGTGGCACAGTGGATAGCACGATCACCTCACAGCAAGAAGGTCGCTGGTTCCTCGGCTGGGTCAGTTGGCATTTCTGTGTGAAGTTTGCATGTTCTTCCTGTTCTCCCAAAAACATGATATAGGTGAATTGGGTAAGCTATATTGTCAGTGTAGTGTAAGTGTGAATGAGTGTGTATGGGTGTTTCCCAGTGATGGGTTGCGGCTGGAAAGGCATCCATTGTGTAAAACATATGCTGGATAAGTTGAACTTATCTAAAATGTATTAAAATAGAAAACTGCTCTTCAATATTGTAATAACTCTGAAATATACAAGCAAATGATTTCCATGAAAAATCAGCATTTTAGTAGTTTGCAAAGTGTTTTCTTTTTTTCTGTTTTAAAATATATATTTTGGGAACAAAGATTGATTAGATCAATTCCTCACAGTCATGTTTAAAAGGCAGAACGGATGGCCACGATCATGGCCTGAGACTGTGGCTAAAGTGACTAATGAGGTGTCTTCATGATGGGTCTCTGCTGGTCTCCTGCTGCGGTTTACTGCCCCGACTAAAACGACATGAAAACAGGCTTTTGATCTGCTCTCTCTGCATCTCCATCATTTCTCTCTCTCACTGGGTTTTTCATCTCTTTGGGAATCTGTCACCATACGCATCAGTCTGTTAGACATAACAGCTGTTTCAGTTCCACATGGATGATTATTAGCATCTTAAATGTAACCACAAATGTCATTGCCAAATCTGTCAATAATAGCATTAGTTCTGTACGTCTAAATGTATTTCATGCTTTAGTGTTTGGTTTGAAATATTTTAGAGCCTCAATTTAAAATAATAATAATTCATTGCATTCATATAGCATATTTCTGGACACTCAAACACTTTACAAATTTTTGGGGGGAATCTCCTCTTTCATCACCAGTGTGCAGCATCCAGGTGGATGATGCAACGGCAGCCATATTGCGCCAGACTGCACACCACACACCAGCTAATGGGTGGAGAGAAGACAGAGTGATGACGCCAATTATAATATAGGGATGGTTGGGAAACCATGATGGACAGAGACCAGTGGGCAAATTTGGCCAGGATGTTGGGGTTAAAGCCTTACTCTGTTTCGAAGTACCTACTGGGATTGTTAATGCCCAGAGAGTCAGGACCTCGATTTAATGTCATATCTGAAAGACGGCGCTCGCTGAGCAATATAAAGTCCTCATCAATATACTGGGGCGTTAGGACACAAAGAGCGCAGGTTGAGCGACCCTTGCTGATCTCACTAACACCACTTCCAACAGCAACCTATGCAATCTCCCATACAGGTACTGACAAGATGCAGCCCTCTTAGCTTCAGTGGGTGACCATGTAAGAGTTGCAAAGAGCTAGCTGCCAACGACAAACCAAAAATTAAGCTGAAATTAAATTTTTGTATAGTTTTCTTTCTTTCTTTTTTTGCATTCAAATTGTTTATATGATTTTAACTTATTTTAGTTGACAATGCAAATTGTGACATAACAAAATGCAAATTTTTTTGTATGTAATTCTGACTAACACAACAATAAGGTAAATGTTGTTCTTACTCATATTAAACATAGCTGTACTTCCATCCACCTATTTTATGCGCATCTGTTAAGCATTAACTCTACATTAATAAACGTTAGTAAGCAGTTTATAACTGCAGCTACAATTGCTGTATTCTTGACTTATAAGCACATTTATAATGTGCTTAATAATTGTACTTTCATACTTAATGATTTATTTTTCATTACTAAATTAAGTATTGCATTATTTAAAAAAACAGTTATTTAAGCAAAGTTGATGTTTTTTTAAGATCATTCGGGATGAGTTAGTAAACGATTATTAAACTTCAAATTAAATTAAATTTTTTAAATTAAATTCAAATTATAATTCTTATTATTCAGGCATATACTAATAGTTAATTTGTATGTTAATAAATGCTTTATTAACTCAACTTCATCCAGTTTTGTGACCTAATCTAAAGTGAGGACTATTTATGCTTTATAAATCCCTTATAAATGACAATTAAAGGCTCAGTTAAATTCTAAACAGGAAAAAAGAACATAAACAACTTTATTCATTTCTATTCATTTAAACATACACAAATGAAACCATATCAAATAAAAATACCTTACCTAACCTTATCTAAAATAAAATGACTGTACAGTTTAAACATTGCATCCTATTATATTGTTCAATTATATTGTTGTTGTTTTATCCAATTGTATGTCATATTTTGACACTCCTGTTATTCAGCAATGTTTAAACTTTACAGTAATTTTACTTTTTAGATAAGATTGCAAAGATTATAGTTCATATGATACCAAGTCCTTTAATTGTCATTTATAAGGGATTTATGAAGCATAAATAGTCCTAACTTTAGATTAGGTCACAAAACTGCATGAAGTTAAGTTAATAAAGCATTTATTGACACACATAGTAACCATTATGCCTGAATAATAAGCTATATAAATGTTAATTTCAATAGTTTATTAATCATTTACTAACTCATTGTGAATGATCTTATAAAACTCCAACTATTAAATACAAATGGTTTGTAAATAATGCAATACTTAATTTAGTAATGAAAAACCAACCAGTCACAAATCATGAAAGTACAATTATTAAGCACATTATAAATGTGGTTATGTCAATAATACAGCATCTGTAGCTTCAGTTATAAACTGCTTACTAACGTTTAATAATGCAGAGTTAATGCTTAACAAATAATGAACTCACTAGATGCTAATGCTTAATAAATGATTCTTAGTGTGTAGTTATTATAAAGTGTTACCATTCATTTTTATATTATTAAAGGTCCCATGAAGTAAAAAAAAAAGTTTTTTTAGATGTTAATATCAGTATTAAATTATTTTTTTAGGATATCTATAAGCTAATGGCTCTAATACCGTGACAAAATTTGCATTTAGAAGGTATAAAATTGATATAAACATGTAAAGCTTGTAGTTTGTCACTTCTGCCCAAATGGATCAACGGTTTTATTCACGTCACCTCATACTTCAGTTTCTCATCAAATCATAACCAATCAAATGCTATCTATTGTCTGACATGCTCCGCCCACTTCAAGATGCTTCTTTTTGCTATTCATTTAATGTACTCAACCTCCCTCACTGGCAGAGCGGTGATAAAACAAAACACTATTGGCGGTTTTTAAAACAAGGGAGGGGATACAGTATGTCCCACCCTCTCTACATGTTTTGGTTGAGAGTATGTCAAACATGGAATAAAAATGCATATTTCAAAGCACTTTGTGGGACCTTTAATTACCTCCAGAATTGTCAAGAGTGCTCTTACGCCTTCAAACGCCACCACACATTCAGTGTGTGTTGGCATCATTTTCTGAGGCGCAGGTAATTCATTAAATAAAGACAAGATTCATGCAACTTCTCCTACTGCAGCAAATCCCATTTTTATTTTTGAAATTTGTTGCCAGTTAATCAGGAAGTGACAATTTTCAATTCAATTAATCTTTATTTCTATATCACTTTTACTATATACATCGTGTCAAATCAGCTTGCATAGAAGTTCTAGTCAATTGTAGTAAATCTAGTCAGTTTTGTCACTCCTTGGATGGAAACATTGCTTTATTCGCAAATCTTTTATGCCATATTCCAGTTCTGCACATAAATTTAATTCACATCTTTGGATGGAAACACAGCTATTGTTCCACTGAGTATTTCACGACTGAAGCACCAGCTGTGTGTATTTGATTAATTTTGCAGTCATATCAGGCCAGATGCTACAACCAAACCACTCTTATCAATAGCTGACAGCACAGAATGATAGACCAGTTGCTCCCAAAGGATGCACTCGGAAATCTGACATTTTTGGGACAAAAACATGACAGTTTTCCAACTCCTTTCTGGTAGTTTGATTTAAACAGGCCCTTTTTGCTGCTGACCTCTCAAACAAGTCATTGTTGAGTCCTGAGAGAAAAGTTCAGTACTTTCTAGATTAAATCAATTGATGTATATAGTACACTGGAATATAACAGTAGATTAAATAAATCACTGCAGCATAAACAAAGCTTTTCTATTAAAGATTTTTCATAATTACCGTTAACTATATCTGTGATGACTTTGCTTTAAATCTAACCAGTAACTTTAACCAATCAGAATACTATAAATGGTTAGTAATGCTAATAGACTGTTTAAAGATAGATGTCAATTCTACTTTCAGGAAAATGTTTTACAAAATCATTTATTCATTCATTTTCCTTTGGCTTAGTCCCTTTATTAATCAGGGGTCGCTACAGCGGAATGAACTGCCAACTTATGCAGCATATGTTTTACGCAGCGGATGGGAAACACGCATACACACTCATTCACAGACATCCACGACGACCAATTTAGTTCATCCAGTTCACCTATAGCGCATGTCTTTAGACTGTGGGGGAAACCCACGCAAACACTGAAAGAACATGCAAACTCCACACAGAAATGCAAACTGGCCCAGCAGGGACTCAAACCGGCGACCTTCTTGCTGTGAGGCAGCACTGCTAACCACTGACAAATTCTGTTATAGAAATATTTATTACACATTACAGGAGAGAGCTGATAAAAATATAATTGTTGATTATTGGTTTTGCTATTTTACTTATGATTATTAGTAATTATAAGCATATTTATTTTAGAAACGTGTTTCTGAAAACAGCATATTACACACACATAATAGTAAATGTTAAAAAAAATGCTGACCTTAAACCCTTGAAAACATTTGACAGACCTTGAGAATCAACTAAACCTTTTAAGTCTCAAATATTTTAAATGAAAATTGTGTATTATTAAAAAAATAGGCTTTATATTGTGTTCATCCAATACTGCATAGAGAGGAAGGAGATCAGCTCATTATCAAATAGCTGCGCTGGATTATCCCCAAATGCAAAGTTTATTTCAGGAAATCAGTGACATTTTGATACATTGCTTGTGATACTTCACACATTCATGTACTTAAATCCTGAATAGAGACTGGCAGTATCTATAGACATTATAATACATGACGGCCATATTGATGTGTCATAGCAACGGAACGAAAGCAGATCATGCTTTGTATTATAATGTCTATGGGCAGTATGTCAAATTTATGGTCACGCACACGCACACGCACACACACGCGCACACACACGCGCACACACACGCGCACACCAAGCAGCAGCAGGGCAGAGATGTGCCAGTCAATAAATCCATTCATGGGTTCTCAACTGACCACCACATTCTGTCTTTATTTTATGTCTTTGTCATAAAATGATCTATAGCTCAAATGGGGGCATTCTGTATTTAGCTTTTCACTTGTACAGTGGTTCTGAACTGTCAAATCACCTCTCTAAACACTTTTTCAGATGCGATGATCAGGAAAAAAGGTATAAAATAAAAATCAAACCCAGTTTGATTTTTTTTTTTTTATGATGGACAAAATTTTCAGAGGCAGTGTGTCAATACGACTGACATAACATGAGGTTGAATAAATTTTTTAACGTGCGAAAATTACAGACACAAATTTCGGATTCAGTGTGTAATAACCTTAATGTCACAATGTCCATTAATTATATTCAAAAATATTTAAAGAAATATTTACTTTTAGAATTAAAATACTTCCAGCCTTGGTGAGTATTAGACACTTATTTTAATAATGAAAAGTAAATAATTACTGATTTCAACTGTGTGTATGCAAAAAGAAGTGTGTATAGCTAAAGCAGTAATCCAGCCACAGCATTAGCCATTATCTCCTCATCCAGACCTTTTGTTCCAACTGAGTGGGATGTTCTGCACTGCCGACTTTCATGACACTTTAAATGCTTTTTTCCAACTCGGAAAGCTGAAGCAAACTTGTGCTATGATATATTTTGCAGTTGAGTGAGACGGTCAGCAGCACACAGAAAACACTCAGCATGATGTTCCAGTTTACAGATCTACGGCTCTTTAATTGATGACTCTCCTGAAACCCATTTGAAGTAGGAAATTACAGCAAATAGCTTTTCATTTTTTAAAAATGAAACCAAATGGGTGCTTGATGATAATGTCCTCCAGGGGAATACGAGGACAAAGACGCAAGGTGGAAGGAAAATGAGTTTGAGTTTTCCGTTGGCATACTCTTTAGGTGTTGGATAATGACCTTTCGGTGAAAAGTTCACTCTTTCAACATCATAATATTTAAGATAATGTTCAAGGCCCTAACACTGATAAGGATTGTTGGATTGTTTAGAAAAGATATATATTTGTGTTCATAGCAGTTACTTTCTTTAGTATGAACATGTTACAGATTTGTTTGTTATATATCTGTTTTAACTTGAACACTTTCCAAGAGGTTGTGTATTCTATCTATTTTAAATTTGTTTTTATTTTAATAGTATTTTTGAATATATATATATATATATAGTTTGGTTAGTAATAAAATAAAAAGAACAAACCAAAACCATACACAAAATATAACAGCAAAAGTTATGAGAATTAATTGATGTACATATGTGACCCTAGACCACAAAAACAGTCTTAAGTGTATTTTTTTTTTATTGAGATAAATACATTACATAAAAGCTGAATAAATAATGTCCCATTTACACTAGCAGCGACTTTGTAGCTGCCTGTTGCTCTGGGTGGAAACCTGCTGCAAACAGGTCTGTGTAGGTATACAGCACCAAGAATACAACCGGTCTCTGAGCGAGCTGAGAGAGGATCAGGTGAGCTCTACTGGTACTCCTATTGGCTGTCGTTCAAGAAAGTCGCTCTTTATTTGCATAAAGTTGAAGGATTCTCAAGTTTCAATTGCTCGACACGCCCAACTGGTCGCCAACGGTTGCTGTCGTTCGCGTAGACGGAGGTCACCGGAAGTAGCTCGCTCTCCGTTAAAATGAACAGTCGCTTTGCCGCTGTGAGTTGCTTGTAGTGTGAATGGGGCTTAAGGTTTCCGTTGATGTATAGGACAATATTTGGCTAAGATGCAACTATTTAAAAATCATGCATATGAGGATTCAAAGAAAATCTAATAATTAAGATAGTCACATATAAAGTTGTTTAAATTTATTTCTTAGGAAGATGACCTGTCCTTAAATTATTCTAATGATTTTTTTGGTATAAAAGAAAAATCTGATACATTTAGCCTATCACATGAGTGCCCAAACTTAGTCCTGGAGGGTCGGTGTCCTGCAAAGTTTAGTTCCAACCCCAATCAAACACACCTGGGCTAGCTAATCAAGCTCTTACTAGGCTTTCTAGAAACATCCGTGTAGGTGTGTTGAGACAAGTTGGAGCTAAAATCTGCAGGACACTGGCCCTCGAGATTGGACACTCCTGGCCTATTATATGTACGTACATACTAAGCCTGCATCGTTTTAGCATCGCATCTGCAATAAATTGCAAAGATGTACAATGTTGAGTCTGAATTATAGTTGACCAGGAGCTACAGAATTATATTTAATCGCTGTATTAGCACGGAATTTGTATGATTTATGCAAAGAAATGCTTACTCTAGTCCAAACATCTACATTTCAAAGTGAAAAACAGATTATCTCACTTACCCCACTGGCAGATAATTTAGCTTTTAAGGAAAATCTCTTAATTGTGACTTATTTCTTCTGATGGTGAAAACTAAACAATATTTTTACGTGCTCTAAGAATATTTTGATATTTGGACTAGAAACAAGACAAAACAAAGTAAAAAAAGCATTTGTTATATTGTGGTTATTCAATTTATGTACCTGAATACTGTTAGACTCCCCAGAAAACTATAAAATAGTGCTATTCACACTATCTTGTGAAACAGAATTCATATCGCAATATTTATCGCAAAAAAAAATATCACAATATCAGATTTTTCCAATATTGCGCAGCCCTAATAAATATCATATTTTGACTCATATTGTTGGCTATCCCAACAAAAATACTTGTGCAAATTAAGTCTGGTTTTGTTAGCTGCATCTCTAGATATTTTGTTTTGGAAGACAAAGAAACATTTCAAATTATCCACAGCAATGTTTTCTATAAACATGTGTTTAAATGATATGTTTGGCAAAGGTGTGCTTATTAATTCTGAAAACAATATTTGTTGTTTTTTTGTTATTTTTGCTAATTATCATTTTATTTCAATGACTGAAAATGTTAAACATTTAGATACAAGATGTAATAGATTATAGAAACCTATAGATTTAAAATTTAGTTTCAGTTTTTGTTTAGGAAAACAACCTTGATTCTAATGCAAAAAGCATTTAAGACTTAAATATGATTGTTTTATGAATTTATGTTAGTATTTTTTTTCCTGCAGCATATACAGTCATAGATTTTGATTAAACTTTTTACTCAGCAGCTCCTCAGAAATAATTTCACAGCCCAAAAAGTGCCAGACATATCTCAGAGACCTAATTACTTAAGAACTTTTCAACAATTTAAAGCAGTGTTTTAGAGATCATTGACAGCACTGTGGGAAATGTGGAAAAAATACACAATGAAAACCTTCCCAGTGAATTCTCTGCTATAATTTTATTCACAGAGAAATGAAACTGAAGCCATAACATATAAACCATGAACTCTATAAAGTTTGTAAAGCTTTCCTGAAGCCTCAAAATAAAAACTTCTTCATTTTCTTCTGAGGGAAATTAATCTGAAACCTTAAAAACAGACATTGAGCTGATGCAATCCATGGCATATGCTTTTGTCATTCACATTATTTCAACTTGTATATTTTTAACAGTGCTGTATGATCGTTCTGACTCTAAAGCATAAAAATACCGTAATGCGTTAGATCAAGGAATCAAGTCTTCTGAAAAACAATGCTATTCTACTTTGTGTGTTCTGTGAAGAAAGTCTGCTATTGTTTTGGTGTATGTGATCCTGCTTACTGCAAATTTACCCACTACACAATCTGAGTTGGCGGTATTCTGAAAAGACATTGTATTTCAGCCATAAAGAGAGACAACTATTATCTTTTCAGTAATCTTTCAGTTCCCAGATTTACACACATCATTTAATATTCTACAAACACTTTTTCCACAAAATACAAACACAAAAATATGCTTGCTGTTTTTAAAATGAGCTGAAACAGCACAATCCTTGATTTATTTATATTTTAACAGGGGTGCAACTCAACTGTATTATGTTCCATACACTGAAATGTGTTCTAACTATTAAATTAACTTAATTCCTCCATGTTGTCCCAACACAAATCGATTGTGTGGAACCCAGCATTTTTTACACTGCACTAGGTTGTGGATTTGGCATACAGTTTTTATTTATACTATTATATTTATATTAGTTTATCACACAGAAAAAAGCCTCATTGGATCAACTTAAATTACGTCAACTTCTTACACCTAATAAAGTTTTTCCAACTTATTTATTAATGAAAACTATAATAAATAGGTGGAAACTAATTCATTCATATAGTTTTATCAAGCTGAAGTAATTGATTTAATTTTTCACTTTACATTGTGCCATTGTAGAAATATGAATTTTAGATTTAAATGCATTTTACATAGCATAAATTAAGCATATAATAAAGTGTGAGATGTGTTTGAGAGATGAAGACAGCTGAAAGCCCATTGTCAATTACAGGTCTTAATCTGGGAACCCATCTTCAACAGCATTAGATGACTCCAGTACTCAAGGAAAACAATTACAGACCATTTACAACTGTGTGATAACATTTATTCCAAATATAAAATAAAATGATTGTCATTTAGAACTTTATTTTAGAAAATCAGTCAGACAACAAATCGTGGTCACACGTTACTATAAGGTTTCATTAATTTATGTATTTACTAACATAAACTAATTATGAACAATAGTTGTACAGCATTTATTAATCCGAGTTTAATATTTACTAATGCATTATTAAAATCCAAATTCATGCTTGTTAACATTAGTTAATGCATCATAAGTTAACATTAACAGTGAACGACTGTTTCCATAAACTAATGTTATCTAACATTAACAAATATGGTAATAAATTGTTCATTAATTGTTCTTGTTAGTAAATACATTAACTGATACAATCTCATTGTAAAGTGTAACCCGAATCTTACAAATTGTTCTATCCTAATCTTTCAATTGTTGTGATTGAACAGCAGGGTTATTCCACCAAATATTGATTTCTTAACTGACAAAAATAAAATGGGCGGGAGCTAATGCACACTATAATCCCAAACCGAGATCCACCAATCAAAAAAGCCCCTGTTACCATGGTGATGAGAATTGCTTTAAAAGGAGCTCAGCAATGACCACACATGCCCAGTGATTTAATCAAGACTCTCTGCACTCTGGTTTAGAAATCTTTATGGATGATTTTTTTAAATGCTTATGAAGAAAATGATTGGGAAAAGCACTTCTGAAACCAAGGCTGCTTAAAAAGTGGACTGTCTCTATTGAACTCTGTTACCCTTGTGTCTATGGCATCTTGCTATGTCTGGGTTTTATCCCAGACATACTTGAGAAGTGATGGAGTTGGCAGGATTTCCCACACTGCACTGCTCTACTTGGAACAACAGGGGTCAGGAAGTCAGATTTTTCCATCAGATCTGTAAGGCTTTATGGTAGTAATGAAAGAATTTGGGGCTAAGGGTGGGAAGTGGGAACGATGCACTTTAAATGATAAATCAGTAGGGGTTGTGTGACTGTAAATATCTCATGCTTTTATTACACTATTGTTTCCATTGTGTGAATGGCATGGAATTTTTATTATTTTTTTGCTTTTTGGATTTTAATTTTAATGTCTGAATTTTTGGCAGTCTAGTCTAATACTGTCAAAAAAAAGGATGATATACACAGCTGAAATATTACTTCCAATTTATCCGTTGCACAAAGCACAAGGTCATTTGAGTACAGTCAGTTTGCACTATAAATATCTGCATGTGATAAAGGGAGACAAAATATTACCTATGGAAATTCATACCTGCACATGAGGTGGCAATGACCACAAAAATGCATAT
>CAIGQZ010004081.1:7040030-7061818 GCA_903798205.1 Danio tinwini
AATTTATTAAAGTTGTAAGCATTTGATATAGATTGCATTTCTGGTGTTTTTCAATATGACTTTTATCCACTGCACAGTAAAAAAAAAAGAGTAAATTAAGACAGACACCAGAAATGCAATCTATATCAAATGCTTACAACTTTAATAAATTCTAAAATTAGCTATTGAGACTTATTTTCTCAGCAATTCCCAATACTATCTGGATGCAGCCTTAATGATGCAAGCTGAGAATGCATATCTCAGTGATGAAATGTCAGACACAATGCACTTAATGAAGCTAGTGACGTCACTGTGAGATGTAGATTTAGGTGAGCGCATTAAAAAGCATTAGATGCAGCTCAGATTGCACTGCATTAGGTCTGCATCCAGACCCCTCTCACAATTCCTTGCCACATAACTTCTCAGTTGTGAATGTTTTTGTTGGTTTTCAGTACCGGTTAACAACTTTCTGTGCTATATCGCTACCTGTCTTGCTGGTTCTGTGCATATGCAGCAGATTTAGACACATGATTTAAAACTCAAATCTAACTGCACGGCCCATTTCATCACATGCAGATTGGTAAAAATTTATAATAATACAAAATCAAACAGACTGGTTGGAAAAACATACTTCAGTGGAATCTAAAATTGCAAACTTCATTTGAATTTACAGTCAAAAAAATTACTTTAGCTGCTTGTTCAAACTACTTATTTTAAATGAGTTGAAACAACACAATTATTAAGTTGTTTTTGAAACAACCTAATTATTTTAAGTTGAATCCACTTCAATTTGTCAAAATTATGACTTGATCTTAAACTTAATCGATTTGTGTTGGGTCAACATGAAGAAATTGTGTGGAACCCTGCATTTTTTACAGTGTACTTTCTGACAGATAGAAAACTGCATTCATTATAATATGAATAGGAGTAGAATGGAAATTGTACATACTTCATCCACCATGTTATGTTGTCATTATCATATGAACTGTATCAATTGTGTCACTTAACTCCCATTGAAAAAATCTCTTGCATAGAGTATTAAAGTTTTCTGTGGATGTGCACTTGTCAGCAGTGGTAGTTCACTGGTATACTGGTCACTCGCATACTGTTTTTTGAATATTATGATTTTGGACATATTCAACTCATGTATCGATTCTTCAATTTTTGGAATGCTTGGGAATGCCCTATGGGATTGAATCTGAGCTCAGTGTTTAACAGCAGATGGCACTAGTTGCTAGTCATGTACTGTAGGTGGTCAAATGTACTTACACCACCATTTTTTTGCCATGTAATAAATGTCACTAGAAACTCTTGTAATTCAATTAAACATTGGTATGTGTAAGGATTGGATGTTTATAATGCATACATCGCCATCTGGTGGTAAAAACTAAGCTCAGAATCAATTCAAGAGAATCACAATGAATTCAGAAAATTTCAGAATCAATTCAGAATCATTTGACGATTTGCAATGCATCGATTTACTGTCTCAGTCAGACTATATACTTTGGAAATACGAGCTTATGAATGCACCATTTGTATGTCATACTGTGATTGGTTGAGCCTGGTAACAATATCTCCAAATAAATATTGTTTTGATTCAAGAGTTTGATTCAAGAGTTGTACATTTAGAGCATTTTAGTAGTTACTTTGCCTTTCTATTGTATAAGCTTAAACTAGCGTGGCCATTGTCTTCAGAACTCAAGACATTTTCACCACCAGAAACTCATTGGATATTTTTTGTTGTTGTTTTGCAGACCATTCTCTAATAAACCCTCATGGTTGAGTGTGAAAATCCCAGTAGTTTCTGAAATAGATCAGCCAGTCTGACACCAACAACCGTGCCACATTCACAGTCACTCAAATCCCCTTTCTTTCCAATTTTGATGCTGAGTTTGAGTCTCAGTTACCAGATTATCTTGACTACATATATATACATGCATAGAGAATTATAAGGTGGCAACGCCCATCAAGTTGAAAAAAATCAGGCAGGTAATCAAGGCTTCTGACAGACCCCAAGTGATGCTCAAACTTTGGTCATGTATTTAATTACATTGTCAGCCTTTTTAAATAAGATATTGATTTACTTGATAAGATTACGAGAATAATGCAAAATGTGTTTGTTTCAACTAGTAAAAATGTCATGATTGTGATACCACCTCTGTCTTATTTTGACCCTGTTAAACATATTGTGTTGCTGCCTTGTGATTGGCTGGTTTGATATTTTCATTAACAAGCTGTTACGTATAGCCAAGAAAAGCAGGTCAATTTAAATGTTGCATATTCAAATCTTGCAAATATCTTTTACAGAGTTCATTATATTCACTTTTTCATTATGTCGTTATGTAAGAATTTCACATTTTTGCTTTTAAACCCTCCGGGTTGCCTTGCCCTGTGACCTTCCATTGTAAACGCATTACTATAAATGTGTTTTTCTTTTGTGCTTAAAAAATGCAGCGTGAGTCAGAATTATTTTCAGCAAACCACAAATGCCGTGGGTGGTATTTAACAATATCTCCTTATAGTTCAAACGAGAGTGAGATTCAGTCCTGAAGCTCAACATTATTACTTCCTCCAGGTGGGATCAGGAATAACCCAATGACCTGGACAATGCTTCAGGAGCCGCTTATTCATTCTGTAGCTGTGTTCTGTATAAACCAAGAAACTGTTTTAAATCAGATCTTTCAGGGCTTCTTAATGTTTCAGGGCTTCAGGGACTAGACTTGATCTTTGAAATCATGAGTAATGTGTTGGCTCTTGGAGTCCAGGTCATTGAGCTCTGAAAAATAACCCAGGCGACCTCTTAAATGCTGTTGTCAGGAAAAGCACAGCCCAAAGAAAGCAATTTATAATAACAGACGCATTGCATTATGGTTGGGGAAACTAATTGCAAATGCCCTTGACAAGTGCAATGAATTTCGATTATTATTTATTCCTTCAAGTCAGTTAAATGTGTTGAATCTTATGTTAGGGCTGCTTAATTCAAACTTAATGTGTTTTTCTTGCATTCATGTGGCAGTAGCAAGCAGTCATATTCTAGCTTTTTTTCAATGTATGCTCTTAATAATAATTAATATCTCTTTTTATTAAATATCTTAATTTTATTCAAGATATATTTGATAAATGTAATGTCTATATTTTTAGACAACACAAACCCAGTGTGTTAAAAGATTAATATTTGGTAGAATAACCTTGGTTTTAAGTGACAACAAATAAAACATACTTTTCCTTATAAAAAAATATTGAATTACATTTTTTTCCAAAGATTCTGAAAACAAATTTTCAGATCTTTACAGATAATTTTTAAGTGACTTCCATAGGTGTATACTTTTTGAAAATGAATATTTGTTATTAATTACTTTGTAGAACTATTTGCAGTTGTACTATTTTGAATATAATTTCTTTATGTCCTTTATATAAGTCTTTAGTCATGTTAGATTATGCACTAAAAATGATTCAACAATTTTAGTTATTTTATTTTAGAGTGCCAGTAGTTTCCAAACATTTTTTTTTTTTTTTTTTGGTAATTACACTCTAGATTTTTGTAAGCACAAGATTCTTTTAGAATTGTTGCCCTGTACTGAAAGCACTTGACCTGACAGAAAACTGACAGTTAAAAAAGAGGGTGCCCTTGTGTTGTTATAAATTGCATAAAACAAAAAGGTTTTTACATTTTCTGCATTAAATGTAAGTGGTGCTTGACAAAAAAATACAAAGGGCATTCTGTGTGGTTGCCAGAACACTGCTATGTTGTTCTGAGGGGTTTCATCATGTTTTTTTGTGATTATTTGTTGGTACAAGTCAATAGACCAATAGATCCACAAGCCTCTATGATTTTTTGTGCTCTATACTGTTGTTCAAGTGCTTAGAAAAGTAACAGCACACCTCTCATTATCAACTCACAAGTATCTTTCATAACCGTAGTACAGGCCGATCTGGATAAACAAGCCAGGTCATTTTTATTCTGTAGGACTTTAAACATTGAATCAAATTCAGAATTAAAAAATGAATACACTGTGTTTCTTCTTGAGCATCAAGAGTGTTTCATCCTTTTTTAATAGTTGTGTTTGAGTCCCTCAATTGTCTTAAGTGTAAAAGATAATCTTAAAATCAAAAAGTCACTGTTGGAAAGGGTTCACATATACAAAAGTAAACAGTCAGTTTACTGTTCAGAACTAATAAGAAACTCATAAACAACCATCGTAGATCAATAGTTAACCACACAATATTAAAAACAAGGGTTCACAAACTTTTGAAGGGGAGTTTTTTTTCTATCTTGTGAACTATAATCATATTTTTTGTAAAATATCTTAGTCAGGACAGTAATAAATAAAAAAATAAGATGCATTTTGTGTGATCTCTCTTATTTTTCTTAATGATTTACATTTTCACAGATTTCACATGTGATAACCGGTTTTAAGGTTTACCGTGGTTTGGAAAAATCAAGGTTTTAACCCCCCCAAAATATTCTGTCATACTGTTTCAAGGTATATGTAAGAATTTTTTTAAGGACCCTCTCCACATCAAAAGCTACTGTTCAGCCCACTATTCAGGAAACATTTGAAAAATAAATAGCTTATACACCAACATACAAGCACGCTGGACCTGAACAGTGCAGTGGCTTTACTTTACTGTATATCCAAAGAAAAGAAAGACATGCAAAGTTGCCTTTTCAAGTTGCAGAGAAATCTGTGTTTTGAAGACAGCAGAAGTCAATGGTTTATTTTCATCATTTAGCCTGACATGCTAACTGTTGCAAAATTTTTTAATGTTTCTTAAAATAAAATACGTACTGTGTTCAATGGGGAAATTTTATTTTTTTTGACATTTAAAAAGAACATTTATTTTGCAGTAATCACAATACCGTGATATTTATATCCAAGGTTATCGTACCAGTTAAATCTTATACCGGCCCACGCCTACACTGTAGTGGCGACAAACCAAAACTCACTAAATAATATAGATATTCACCTAAAAAAAACGCCACTAATAGAGTGTGAAACCATGGGTTTGCATTCACACACTTGTGTAGTGTATGCTTCGGGACTTAAAGCATGTTAAAATGACTATACTCTAAACACTGATCTTTCACTGAGAGTTTCTGAGAGTTCAACAGACTTACATTTGCAGTGGTTTGCCGTTGACATGGATTACCGCTCTTCTCGTTGTGGTGTTGCAGCCCTGAAGCAGGTTGTTGCGTGATTGAGGCTCCGGCTACATGATGGCTTGAGGATGATTGTGATAGAGCAACACTGTGAAAATTGCACCAGAAGGAGAAAAGAAGAAAAAAAATGACACTTTAGTAATTCTCTCTCTTTATCTCGTTTCTCAGACTCACTACAGTGATGGAGAGTACATTATTAGACAAGGAGCCAGAGGGGACACGTTCTTTATCATTAGCAAAGGAAAGGTAAGATCTTTTTTGCCACAGACACTGAATGACACAGAGGTTGCACAAGCAAGCCACCTTTAAAGGAATAATCCACTTTGGAATTAAAACCCTGTCAAAAGTCTTTATAGGATGCCTTTTTTCTAACAACTATAGTAATTTTCACTGTTGATAACTTTACAACTAGATGTCAACTAGCAGTTATTAGTAGAATAATAATAAACTGTTAAAGTCTGTGTGAAATCTAAATTTGCAATGTTTATTTTGTTAGCTCACAGTGTTATTCTTAAAGTGAATAAATAATCTGTTAATAATCCGCTAAATAATAAATTAATCCACTGAAGAAAAAAAGGTTGTTTTAGTAATCTTTAATCAGAGTCTGACCATTTACTTCCATGTTTGGGGTGCCAGTCCTTCTGTTTATATCAATTTGATATAAACTCAATAGAGTTTTATCCATTTCTCATTGAATATAGGCAATGTATTTTGGTGCATTTAAACAAAACAATTATTATAAAAATGTATTAAACAGATATATTTTTTTATAATATTTTTAAATAATATTTAGATAATACAATTAATTCTAGCAAAATATTGCAAAAACAAAGTACAACCTACAAAATTTTAACTTTTCTACTTTTATAAATTTGTATTTCATATTTTTCTATAACATAAATTTGGCTGTACTTGTTTTTGGACAGTTATCGTAAGTTATTTTGTAAGATAAGCTCCAGATTTGGCTTCAGTACTAAGCTAATGTATATACACATATACAGTATTGTATATCTTCCTATTAACAATGATTTTAAAAGATAGATTTGTGAGGGGTGTGCTCATCTACAGCTGAGCACTGTATATCAATAGCCTCAACCGTATATCAAAAGTCTCAACAGTATATCAATAGCCTTAACCTCACCTCGATTACCGTTAATTTGCTATTAGAGAATGATGCTCAAAAGAAAGCCCCACCTCCTACTTAATATTCTGTTTTAGTTAGAGGAGCAATAACATGCTGAATTCAAAGTTTCAGCAACTTCTAGTTCATGCAGACCTTGAGATTTGGTGCTAGAAGGTATACAGCTGAGGCCAGAATTCAACGAAAATTATTTATATTATTTATTTAACTGTCCATTAATTGTATTTTATTAACATTGTATTTATTGTTTTAATTATTTATCTACTCCTACCCCAACTCTAAACCCAACCATAACAGTAATTTAAAAAACAGTAATCATACAGAATATTATTCATATTATTTATTAAAATACCCATTCAATTGTATTTTATTTACGTCTACCCCTACCTAAAGCCAACATTACAATAATGTAAAAACAGTAGTTATGCCTATTATTACTTATATTGTTTATTAAATTACCCATTGAATTGTATTTTATTAAGAACCCCAACCCGACGATATATTGATGCGAGTATCCACAGCTGTATGCCTTCTAGACTTTACTGACTTTAAGGCCCCAATACACTTCAAAGAAAATTTTCATTTTTCATTCTTTGTTTAAGAGCAAAAAGACGTTAGGTTACAGTATACTGTTTTAAACATTACAAAACCCCCACAGAACACACTTACCGATTACTTAATCCCCAAACACCAAAGGTGTGTATAAGCCAAAACAAACTGTGTGTTGTTTCAACCTGCCCCCCAAAAAAAACTTAAACTTTATTTCAGATGGATTTTTTTAATGTCATTTCAGTTCATTCTTCAATTAGTTTGAAGTATATCAGGGCCTTCAGGTTGAACTTTAGGGTTAGTAGAATAAGTAAAGTTGATGCCATTGCAAAGTTACTTTCAGACAATAGAATGTCTTTCTTGCCATCAAATCAAAGTTTAAGCAGATATTAGGCACAGTTTACTAATACTCAAATGACTGCGAGATAGCGTAGTTGCAAGGTGGCTTGTTGTCAAAAGATTGTCTTAAATGTATTTATTCTAAATGAACTTTTCTAGTCATCTCAACTTATGTCAATCAAACTGACAAAAATATTAAGTTTAACTTTGTAGAACTTAATTCAGTTGAAACCTGCTTAACTTATTGTACTAAGTTAGAGCAACAAAATATTTGTTGTCTTCACTTTTTGTCATACATTTCTTTACAGTGTATAGTCCAAATCTTTAGAAGTCTTTCAGTGGCTTTGTGTAAAGAACTGAGTGAAATTTACTGAGCAATTTTCACCTCCAATGATGAAATTAATTTTGATATTGCATGAGCTGACAGTAATTGTAACTGCATGAGTAAACATGAAACAATAATATTCCTCTGCAAGCATGATTTGTGTGAGAGGAAATAGAAGATGTGGGCACTTTACTGCCTTCAAAGATTCGGCTTTAACAGATTTATCAAACACTAATTATTTTTCATTTTTTTACTTTGCCACAGTCCTTCAAACCAATAGGTTCTACCATTTTTTAACACATTTGATTATGTAATAAAATATACAATTAAATTAATTATATAATAAATATATAATAACATTTTAGCAGCTTATGATCACTTATTGTGTTATGTGGCTCAGTAAGTATGTCAAAATAAATATTGCATAAATCTGTCGTGCTGATTGCATGATATTACCAATATGTTTTACTATATAAATTTTTTTTATTTTATTAATTTATTTTCCTTTAGCTTAGTCCCTTGATCCATGAGGGGTCGCCACAGTGGAATGAACTTATACAGCATATGTTTAACACAGCAGATGCCCTTCCAGCTACAACCCAGTACTGGGAAACATCCATACACACTCATTAACACTCTACGGCCAATTGAGTTTATTCAATTTACCTATACCACATGTCTTTGGACTGTGGGGGAAACCAGAGCACCCAGAGGAAACCCACACAAACAAGGGGAGAACATGCAAACTCTAAACAGAAATGCCAACTGACCCAGCTGGAACTCGAACCGGAGACCTTTTTGCTGTGAGGCGACAGTGCTAACCACTGAGCCACAGTGTTTCCTCTTTAAATATATTTATATATTGTATATAATATTTAATTATTTGTTTTATTTAAGAATATTTTAATTGCATTTAATAAGCTTTCCATGTATATTATCATTAACTTTCTGTATTTGAGAGCATCGGTGAATAATAACTACTGTAAATAAACTTCAGTCACAGAGAGCTATTCGCTGATTTCAGAAAACATAACAAACAAAGACCATTTTCATGATGTTCTTCTGGTGTTTTATTGTTTCTTTGAAGCTTGATAGATGTAGTCGCTGTGAAATATTGAAGGGAAAATCCTCCTTTCAAAATGATCATCTCAATCCACCTTTTATCCAAATAGACTCTTTACTATTGCTTAAGTATCATTAGCGTGATAAATACCTACTTGCAACAAATGTGACTGGTGTATATAATTTATATTTTAGGAACAACTCAGAGCCTTCAAGCATTTAACGATCAATTATCTGTAATTGCAGGTGAATGTGACTCGAGAAGATGCACCCAATGGGACTCCTGTCTATCTGCGTGCATTAGGAAAAGGAGACTGGTTTGGAGAAAAAGCTCTTCAAGGGTAAGATCTTCTACTTATACAGCGCTGCAATAGCATCTGGCTGCTGTCCATGTTTACGAAAGCTAGCGTTGACATCAATTATGCGCTCGATGGATGGATTGCCGCAGGGACATGCCTAATGGGCTGTTAACTGAGCAAAATCAAAAGCACATCCAAACAAAGCATCTGTTTTGAGTTGTGTTCAATACTTTCAGAAGGCATTTATAGTTGGCATCAATCAAAATCCATATTATTTGCTTTTAAATGCAAGTGTTTTAGCAAATGTCTAATCATAATCTTTTAATCGGTCTCTGAAGCAACTTTTCTTGTCCTGCTGCCATCATTGATTTCTCTTTTGTATAGCGACAGCTTTGTGCATTGAAATATTATTAATACTGACTAGTCTTTTTCTGCCGCATGCTTTATTTCTTGTTAATCATTTGGAATATATTTAAAATAAGCATTTTTTTTAATTATTTAATTAATTAATACATTTGTGTATTTTACCATGTTTAGAACTATATTTACTATATTATAACTTTTATTTTTTCCCATAATTCCTTTTTTCTTCTTTTTTTTAAGATTAATTTATTTCTGTTGAATTATTAATTATGTTTATACAAAAGTTGGGAAACATTAATAGTTATTATTTAATTATATAATTATTATTTAATTATTTGTTAAAGAAATATACTATTTGCACCTATGCTGCATGCTGAATTTGATCAAAAATACAATTAAAAGTAGTCTATTGTGAAATGTGATTTAAATTAAGAATGTCTTCCATATGAATGTATTTTAATATTAATCTGAATTTCCAGCATCAGTACCCCAGCATTCATTATCACGTGATCCTTAACAAATCATCCTAATATGATGCTTAAGAAACTTTTTTTTGGTTTGAATTTGAATTTGACAATACATTCACCCTGAAAGGGAACATGCTTTGTGCCAGGCTTTAGCAAAGTTGCAATGTTCTACCTTCAGTCACTGAACAGGTTAATCTTAAAACACTCAGATAAAAACAAAAACAAAAAAAACATACACGTTGCATTTAAAACATACAGACTTGTCGCTCTATAAGGGAAAAAAAGCTTGGCAAAATGAGGTTTTGCATTAGACTTATTTATTTTTTCTTAAAGGAGTAGCATGTTATAAATAACTTAAAAACAAGGCAAATATTAGATTATTTGATCACATTTTCAAAACTCACAATGCGTTTTTTAGGATAACAAAAAGACTAAACAATATTATTATCGATAAATGATATTATTATCATCAAAACAGCTGTGCTGCATCTTATTTTGTTGAGGAAACTGATATTGGACCATTTAAAAATACTTGTCATCTATATATTGCACTGAAATTCTATTCCAAATAAATTGTCAATTTATCGTAAAGAGGCGGCACGATGGCTCAGTGGTTAGCACTGTCGCCTTACAGCAAGAAGGTCACTGGTTTGAGTCCTGGCTGGACCAGTTTGCATGTTCTCCCTGTGTTGGCATGGGTTTCCTCTGGGTGCTCTGGTTTGCCCCACAGTCCAAAGACATTCACTATAGGTGAATTGGATTAACTAAATTGTCTGTATTGTGTGTGTGTGTGTGAATGCAAAAGTGTATGGATGTTTCTCAGTACCGGGTTGCGGCTAGAAGGGCATCTGATGTGTAAAACGTCTGCTGGAATAGTTGGCTGTTTATTCTGCTGTGGCAACCTCTGAAATAGAGACTAAGTCGAAGGAAAATTTATGAATTAATACATTTATTGTGAATGTTTTTTGTTTTTTTTCACACAAAATATTGGCAATATTGGAAATCCTTATTCATGACTGAACACCAATATTAAATCATACAAAAATTAAAGAATGATTTCTGAAGAGACTCTAAAGCAGAGTTCACCAAACTTGTTCCTGGAGGGTTGGTGTCCTGCAGATTTCAGCTTCAACCATAATCAAACACACCTGAACAAGCTAATCAAGGACTTACTAGGTATACTTGAAACATCCAGACAGGTGTGTTGAGGAAAGTTGGAGCTAAACCCTGCAGGGACACCGGCCCTCCAGGACCGAGATTGGTGGCCCCTGCTCTAAAGTCTTCCACTACTCTTGGATCTGAATTGAGCTGCAACTGGCATTTGATTTAGGCTTTTAACCGGATTTAAAATCAGATTGTATGAAAATGCCTGTCATTTTTGAGGCCTTATAAGCAAGGCTACCATGTAAGGAACGTTGAGCTTATTTTAGAGTAGAGAGTTTAGAGTAGAGCTCATTTAAATGAAAAGATGAGTTTGGTTGTGTCACAAGTCAGATGCACATCAAAATCTCCCCATCTCACAGTGCTGATCACTTATGAACATCATCCTCTGCTCATATTTCCATATTCCTGTACTATTCTCCCTGTTGCTGACTCAGTAGGTGATTTCAGCTTGAAAGTTATTCAAAGAGATGCTTTTCATGTAATGTCCACAGCTTTTACAAGGATACAACATATGCAGTGGTGACCCCTAGTGGAGATGAGTATTTATGCATTGATAATGGCGATTGAATGTGACAAAACAACAGTCCATTTTATTGTTATTGCTGGGCAATTACCCTAATAAATAATGTTAAAAAATGTTGATGTTGTGCAGCTGTGTTTGCAATATTGAGCTTGTCATCGACCCTGAAAAAGGAGCAAGCTGCTAATGGACTAAAATAAAGAGCCATTTGCACACAAAACATAAGGGTCATGCTTGTAAAATGGCCAGGATTAACTTGAATAATAAAGTAGCAGGATATGGTTTGGCCACATGAGTCACGGAACTAAAGCTTGTGATAAAAGCTTTATTGAAGACGGATTTACCTTCAAATTTAAATCCTGGCATTTAAAAAAAATGCTTAGCTTTAGTTGTGGTGTAATCCACAAAAGAGTGAAATGAAATATTGTTTCTGAGCCACATGATTAGATTATAAGCTGAAATAGAGAGCTGAGAAACTAATCTTGTCTTCTTGTTGTGTGGTTTTGTGATTGGTTTCTAAATAAATTGCAATGGTTTCAGTGTGAGTTTGTAAGTCTCAGGGGAAAAAATGGCCTTAACAAAACACATACACGACTAGCTTTTGCTAAGTGATGAAGGAAATGACACCATGTTGCAGTCTGATTCGTTACACTGTTTTTATTGTTAACATTTTTCAAGAAGTGGTGATGTGCAGTCATCTTAGCCTCCTTGTTTTAAAAAAAATTTATTTGACATTTTTCAGTAAACAAAACCACAAATGTTTTGGCTTGAATGAGGAAACCACTTACAACTCAAACTTAACAAACTTGGCAATTACATTATATTGTCTAGATCTACTGAAATATTAACTTCCCTAAATCCTTTTAATTAGTTTGGATAAACATGGGAATAGCACACTAACATGTGCTGATGCAACTATTAAGATGCTCATTATATATATATATATATATATATATATATATATATATATATATGCATGTAGTTAAGTAACATCCAGTGTACAGTATATATAGTATAGTATGTGGATGAAGCATCAAGCGTGAGTGATTTATATGTTAAGTCAATGCAAAGACGCAGACATCCTGCGACAAGATTCACGTGAATAAAGCGGTGCGAATTGAACTTTAATGCACTTTACGCGTGAATGGACATTCGCACCACTTTAACGATTCAGGAGCTTGCTCTTGTAGGGGCGTGATTATGACATATATAGCGCTTGTTGTTGGTGTCCAGAGGGGAAAGCCTGCTGCCGACATGGGACAACAGCTCATCAAACTGGGCTCAGCTCAGTTGGAAGCGTTGCTGTAAGCTTCCATCATCCAGGTACAGTTTCTTATGAACTCACAGAGCTGGGTGCACCTCTGAAAGGATCTAGTGGACTCAGACCTGGCGCAGATCTAATCTATGCTGTTTATCAGCCTTCCTAAAGCACATAAAGTACAGCTACTCACTCAATAAAATCCATGTTAGCCATTTAGCAATGAAACTAGAGTCACCAGGCATGACAGAAGTGAATTTGATGTGCAATGAAGCGAGTAAACTCAAAATGTTCACACGTCTATTTACACACGAATAGCGCAATGTATTCGCGCAAGCCATGTCTGGTCTGAACGCCCCATTAAAGTGGTCATTAACTGATATTGTCAAATTTTGACTAGGCCTGCATAATTTATCACAAAATTATTGTTTTTGAGCTAATAGTATATGCAATATACATATCGCAAGTAATACGTTAAATTTATGTTATTCATTGGTATTTATCTAATTTGGACCAATCAGATACGGCCATGCTATCTTTAACTCCGCCCACCAGTAATTGCTGTTCAGCCATTGAAGTGGCCTAAAGGTGAACCCAGAGCTGAAAATAAATGGCGAGAGACAAGTGACAAATGACAACAGCCAATCAGAGTCAGCATATCTGCTGAGGTTTTCCCTCATTAATAGTGTTTATTAATAGTGTTTTACAATAGAATTACTTAGAATACATGTAGAATTACCCTGAACTCTTTTGGGATTTGTGATTTTTAATAAAAATTTTATTAAATTTTATTTTTATTTAATTTTATTTTTTAATTTTTTATATAATAAAAATATTTTATATAATAAATAAATGTATTATTTTATTTAATTTTATTTTTAATAAAATCACAATGTTAGAATGCAATATACACACATTTCGCCAAAAGTCAAGGTATTATTTTAAGAAATGTATTTAAATTACAACATTCAATAACGATCTGTGTAGTTCTAGTGTTAAAATGATCAATGTATAAATTTTATTAGACAAAATAAATCTGCAATAATATTTAAGTCAATTCATATGATTTAATTGATTTAACTTTTCTACATTACAGTGTATAATATCCCATTATGCCTATTTTTAGAAAAGATATTGCCAATGTAATATTTGTTTAGGTCATTACAAATGTTATCTATCAGCTATGTGTGTATTTACAGTTCTTTATTGTGTGATCTATTGATGAATTGTTACTTGACAAAGCTGGATGGTTCTGGATGGCTCTTGCTTTGATCTGTTCCCAGTGACAGCCGAGCTGATGAGGAGTTGTAATATGCTGTGTAGTGTATTAGTTTTTGGCCTGAAGAGGTGTTACTCCTACAAATGTGTGTTCTTGATCTTCACGTCTTTGATCTTAGCTTTAATTAGTACACAGTCTTGCGTTTTTGTTTCGCTCGTTGTTTGTTCAGTTTCTTTCTCTTTTGTTGAGAGCATTTAGCAAATCAATCAGCACTCTATTTAAGTGGATTAGGTCAGTCTTTCATCTTAAACAATATTTTTTGATGCCGTTCGGAGTCGTGTCTGCGCGATATGTGTTTTGACTAAGTAACAGGCATGACAATAGCTGTAGTCTTGTGGATAAAAGGCAACGGACTGCTTTGATGTGCAACAGCTTGTATGCCAAGTAAACTTTCATGTGCCTCTTAAGCAAAACACCTTGTTGAGCCTAAACAATTCATTTGCTGCTAGTTAAGGAGATGTTGATCAGACCTTAAGATAATGTCGTCTTCTGAAGTTTACAGACACACACACACAAACACACACAAACACACACACACACACACACACACACCGGAAGGAGAGTATACAAACACGCCTAGATGGAGCACCGTATGGGTTAATCTAATGAAAACACATTCGGGACACATCACACCCTTAATTTGTTAATTCAATGAAATTGGGCCTATTTTAAGATATCTTCTTTGGTAAAGTTTGGTAAAGTTCATATAAAAATGTATCTTTTCCTCATTCAGAATGATTTGACATTCCTATTATATTTAAGAATTTGGCAGACACTTTATAATCATTGATAGTTTATTAAAAACAGACACTTAATAGTCTGAAGAGATTATAATCAAATCTGATAATCAAGTAAAGGAACCAGCCATCATTATTCAAATACATATCACAAATTGTGAAGTTAAATGACTACTATACCCCCATGCTAAACATTTTTTTAGATTGGGTGCTAGTGGCTTGAATGCACAAGAAAAGAAACCAAAAAGGCACTCTGGCGACATCCTTACATCTTTTTTTTTATTTATTTACAGTCTCTTCACTGCTCGTCACAGCACTCATTTTCAAGTCTGTTGTTATTCTCACCTGAAGTGGCGATGACGCAATCCAAAACTCGCACATGAAAAGTGTGCCAATTTTTCACCAATTTCAATGTGATTTGCCCTAGCGCTCCCCAGCCGTTTTTCTGTAACAAACAGACAAACCATTGCTTCAGCTCCAATACAAGTTGAAATAGCACCGCAGTGTTTGGGTGCTCTGTGTTTGTCTGAAGTAATTAGCCTACTGTTATTACTGAAATGTGTATATTCTATACAAAGTATGAAGCACATTGGTAAGTTCTACTAATGCTCACGATATTCAGAAAAGTTCTGATGTTTTTCAACTAGGTGCGCCTGGAAAATGCAGGGTCGATGACAAAACCATGCATGCGTCACTCCTTATTTGCACCGCAAGTCGCGTGTCGCTCCCTATTTGTGCCGCAAGTCATGTGTCTCCATTGGAAATGACAAACTTACACCCTAAGCTTATTGGCATTGCTTCCAAGGCACACGCTCAGCAGCCACATTTTAATAAAACTATAGAGCTTCATACCGGACCTTTTTTTTTTTTTAAATCAGTCAATAAATACCGATATCGTTTTTAGCCCTATGTCATTATACAAATTGTATACAAATGTGTCCTGATATATCACAAAATTGTGCTCGTACATTCAAATTAATATGAAGTGGAAGTGTTTGTGACAGAGGATTGAAATATGGCACATAACCTTAATTTGTACATAAGTTCGGATTATTTTGACTTCAAATTAAGTGGCCTTAATAATGTACTTACATTAAAAAAAATAAATACAATGTACCTGAATACTGCTAGACTCCCCAGAAACCCATACAGCACAGTTTATTTTACTTTTATCTTTGCTGTATTGTATTTACTGTATATGCACTTGTAATATGTTTATTATAGTTTATACATGATGCAATAAATCCTAACCAATCCATATGAATAAATTATCGTCCAAATCAAGCTATTTAAGCCATCTGGTGAAATTGAATTGATATTGAAATATCATAGAATAATTGCAATGTCAGATTTTTCCAATATTAATATTAATGCTTCCCTATAATATATTGCAGAAGACTTCTGGTGTTATTAAGGGTAGGGTCAGGACGAGTTTGGTGCTATGAATAGGTTAAATGTGTAAGGGATGGTCAACAGTGTAATTACAGAAATTAAGTACAATGTAATTACATGATTGTATTTAAAAACAATGTAAAAAAAACATGTATTTTACACAACACATACATGGTAACAAATGATCAATTTCAGTGTAAGTACATATTAGTTAAGGCCACTCAATAGAAAGTAAGTTCTTTTAGTAAGAATTATATCAGTAAAACATTGCTATACCTATTCGATTGTTTGCTAAAACCTCATAATTCCCACCATTTACTAACTTTGCTTTGTCATTCTTATGAAATCATGCAGTCAACAGGAGCTATCATACATTTATTTGTTGTTGATCTAACCCTATAATTACAGCATTACACTGAAGACCTCTCATGCTCAGCAACCGGCACGTTAAACTGGATTTCGTTTTTCAAAGAACTCTCACTGCGTCTCCTTATCTCTGTCCTGTTATTTTCCCAGCTTGACTGACAGCTCTGACCTTTCCCTCATAAACCTCACTCCAACACTCGCTGTGAAGTGCGCTCCAAACAGTCAGACTTTGAGTGACAGCCAAAGCATGTCTTCACCTCGCTCTCTTTCTTTGACTTGATCCTCACCTGATGCTGTCTCTGTAATTAAAGACGTCCCTCTGCAGCTTTTCCACAGTAATTGAAGCATGTTTCCCGGTGCCGGACATTCTCAGTGGCGGTTTTAATCCTCGTTTGCGATTGATGTGATAAGTGTCGCTGTGATGTGAATCACATAGGACTGATGTAATAAGCACTTTTAGTCGTATAATTGGGGTGTATTCGCAAGAGAGCACCGCGGCACCTCAGATATGTTCCGTCTCAAAGGGACTTCTCATTTTCACAGTTGTGCTGGGAAAGATTATGTTTAATGAGAGCCAGTTTTCGTCAGTTGAATTCTAACACATGCAGATGGGTCTCCAGACGATAATGACAGCCCTAAACATAGACTTGTCCATTGGATAGTGAGCCATATTCAAAACTGTATGCTGCTAATTGGAGACCCATATGCCAAAGTTGAAGATGAGGGAAATGGGGAATGGAAACTAAATATATTGTCCTTGTTTTAGACAGAGGTCATATTAAAAAAGAAAGATTTGTCATCATTTATTAATTTTTTCCAGACATGTAGAGAGAAGATCTTTTCTTGTTGAATATGACTGAAGATCTTATGCAGATTGTATTTTTGGTCAGCAAGAAGGTCGCTGGTTTGAGTCCCAGCTGGGTCAGTTGGTATTTCTGTGTTGAGTTTGCATGGTCTCCCTGTTTTGATGTGGGTTTCCTCCAAATGCTCCGGTTTCCCCCACAGTCCAATGATATGCTCTATAGGTGATTTGGATGAACTAAAATTGGCCATAGTGTATGTAGTGTGTGTGTAAATGTAAAAGTAGATGGGTGTTTCCCAGTACTGGAAGGGCATCCGCTGCGTAAAACATATGCTGGAACAGTTGGCGGTTCATTCCACTGTGGCGACCCCAATCAGGGACTATGTCAAAGGAAAATGAATGAATGAATGTTTTTGGTCATCATATTTTTCCTCCATACACTCTCTGAAATAAAGGTATGCAAGCGGTCACTGGGGTGGTACCTTTTAAAAAAGTACAAATTTGTACCTACAAGGTCCATATTAATACCTCAAGGGTACATATTAGTACCTAAAAAGTACAAATATGTTCCTCTTAAAATTTTTAGGTACTAATATATACTTTTGAGGTACCAATATGGACCCTTTAAGTACAAATGCATACCTTTTGAAAAGGTACCACCCCAGTGACAGCTTGCGTACCTTTATTTCTAAGAGTGTACTATGGAATTCAATGAGGAATAGTTACAGTTTGGTTACCCACAGTCTTCGAAATATGTTCTTATATCAGTATCAAAATGAGGATTTCATATTTATTTATTCTTTAGTCATTTTTTCACCGCATTTCTATTCGGTTATGTATTTAAGGGAATATTCTTTTTACTTTTTTGTAAATAATGTTCCCGGAACATTGCAGTCTAGTTGTGTTACAAATAACCTAAAAATAACATGCAGAATGTTCCCTTATGGTTACTCTTATAAAAACAAAGCTTGACAGTTTTTACAATTGAAAACAATAGAAATATTAAAAGCAAGAATCAAAGAATATAATATAACTAGTGATGTGAATAATGGCGCTATGAAAAACGATAATACTTTTTTCAGTAACGAGTTATCAAAATAATGACTGTTTCCCCAATTACACTGCCGTTACCATTACTGACAATAAAATGTGCGTTACTATGATTGAAAACACTGAAGTGTTTTTATACAAGCAGTGTCTCTCTAGCCATAGGACCTCTCTTTCTCTGGTGTGTGTGTGTGTGTGTGTGTTGAAGGCTGGGGTGGGACACATAACCAACCAGTGATGATGATTGGTGTGTCTGTGAATGTGGTGTAACTGAGAATGTGAAAATTGGATCAGAGGCAAAGTGGGCGTTAGCACACGCACAGTCAGTCGCACACACCAACAACCAGGAGTCAGAACAATAGCAAATCCCATAAGTTCAAAGGTAGCTTCTGCAAACTGGAAATATAAGCACTACTTTTCCCTCACTGAGGTAAAATGCAAGAATGTTTATGATAATATTTATAATGCTATATTGAATTTGATGGTTGTCTCTCACATTGTCCCATAACAACATTAAAATAGTGTAGATTAGTGTACAATGTTTAAATTTATTTTATATTCATTTGCCAAATTAGATTTTTTTGAGTAGCGCAATAGTTACTTTCCCTGGTAATTAGTTACTTTTATAATTATGTAACTCAGTTACTAGTTGTGAGAAGTAACTATAACTAATTACTCTTTTAAAGGAGCGTGCCCAACACTGAATATAACTAACATGAGAATTCCTATTTCACCTAATGCAGTATAAAAGTCATTGTTTTTTGGTGTTTGGGAAACGTAAAATCTGGGTGCCCAGTGAAATGTAATTACTCATATGCTAATTATTTTATTCATTAAACCATGAATAAAAACTAAATATGGTTTGTATAAAGATACTGGCGAACAGCAGGGGTAAATTATGTCAGAGTATAGAGGTTTGGTTAATGTTAGATTAATATTAGTGTAATGTTATACAAACCTAAAACTAACAATCTTAACATTTCGTAATAAGATAATTTACCTAACAAAACAAGTCACAAAATGTTCTGGAAACCAAGAACTGTTGGCAGGGTAGCTTGTCAGTTTTAGTCAATAAGAAAAGACATCATAGTTTGTTTTAATATGCCTACTTTTGTAAAACACAATGATTGTGTGGATGTGACAGGCAATTTACTTGCTATTTGTGGCAATTATGCATAAGTGCTCTACTGTCTGCAGCTGGTTTTGTTGATGTTCTTGTAATGTTGCTGAGGAAATCAGTTATTTAGAGAACAATTAAAGTAATTGTGGAGAGTTTCACATTTTGTTGGAGAGGTGCTTTCCTGTTTAAAACTCTCTGCTAAAATGCAGGGAATTGTTATGCAGACACAGGTGCTCTGAGAGGTTCTTTGTGTGTGGCAGTTGCTATGCAATTCAATACACAGCACGATTTGAGCTACGACCAACACGATGATAAAATAGCTTAATTTAGTAAACAACATTATAAAACTGATTATATTTAATCAAAATGAATTCATTAAAACATAACATGAGTTGATGAATTTGATGTATTGCAATATAATGAAGGTTTTCACAGATTTTTGAAAAGCACAAAACTCCAAAAATGGACCTATGAGCACAATTCACTGCATGGTTCCAGTATAAAACCAGGTGAAACATCTACTAGATTTAGAGAATTTTTACACATTTATGTGCTAAATATTTTTTCTGGCACTTGTACCTGTCTGTATGTAGCTCTGCACATGTCATCTGTCATACATTTATAGTATGCTGCCTTCCTCTCAGGTGCACACTTGAGTTGTTGCTAATGCCTTTTTTGCATCTATGCATGCACTGTTTTTATGTATCACATACCCAACACACATAATATATGTTTATTTATTTATTTATAAATATTTTACATTTATAAATACTTATTTGTTCATTTAAAATTGTTTAACAATGTCTATGGCATAATATACATGCATGAATAAAACAAACACACACACCTTATTACTTTAGTTAAAGGTTCAGCAGGCGATCTGCTAAAATGCTAACCGGTTATCATATTATCTTTGGACGGCAGGGGGGAACTGTGTTTAAAAGCTACGTCTCCTGAAATCGTGAATGTGTGCATTATTTTAATGCGATTATTTAGCCGATTAGAGATATTTACTGATGTTTTGTTGTTAAACTAAATAAAAATCTACATCATCGATGCTGTAAAAGGTCCCTCATGAAACTGAAAATAGTCACATCAGTCTTCCACTGGGAGATTTCGATGGCTGAATAACACTTCTGTATAACTGTATAACCCATCTGTACCAACAATCTACATCAGCTTTGGGGGACTAAAATGGTTTTAAAACAGAACATTACCTGTCTAACAGAAACACTTCAGCCATGGTGTCAACCTTCCTCCAGCGTGCAAAATTAACTCCAATATTGATTCCGGATTTTAAAAAGTTTAAATTCAGCATCTCATTCTACCACGACTGTGACTGTGAGTCTGCACGTGAACACGCAGCATGCATGCGCTAATGGCGGATATGCATGAAAAGAGAGGTGTTAAAGCCCAAATCTACATTTGTTCACAGACAGTTTGGGCTACTTAGAATTATGGGAGATGTCGACCCGACAATATTTAATTGAATGAACATATTTTAGTCTTATGCCTTACCCAGAATACATATAAATACATTTAGATCATTTACTAGATCATTACTATTGGACTGTGGAGAGCCTTTTAAACAGCACAACAAAAATGTTTTTGAAGACGATCACCTATACTGCACCTTTAATTGTCAGTTGCGATATTTTGTTTGTATGATCAAAAACATTATCAAATGTGTAACCAGTCTGTATTGACAATCATTATGACTAGCAGATTTTTCTACATCATTAGAACATGACAAACACTGACCAAACAGATGCACGATCCACAAATAAATACATATTTTATCTCTTAAAATGGCCAATAAACTGTAACCTGTTTGTTTGGAT
Source organism: Danio tinwini (assembly GCA_903798205.1). Lineage (NCBI taxonomy): Eukaryota > Metazoa > Chordata > Actinopteri > Cypriniformes > Danionidae > Danio > Danio tinwini. The sequence continues at coordinate 7,061,242 of CAIGQZ010004081.1, forward strand.
GCAGCAAATTCTTGTTTATTAACAACAACAGTTACATTTTTTACTATGTGAAGAAGATTTTTACATTTTACTTTTTGTAAAATGTTTATATTCTAACTGTTTGAGTTAGGAATGAAAAATAGCATTAGTCTTCTATAATATTTAGATCATGCCAACCACTGGTAAAACCACAAACATGATATTACATTGATTCCTTGTAGTTTTACAAAAACTGCACTTTTTATTGAAAGGGCACCTATGTTACCCCCTTTTCAAGATTTAAAATAAGTCTTTTGTGTCTCCAGAATGTGTTCAGTTTCAGCTCAAAATACACATCATATTTTATGTTATACCTTTCTGAATGTTGAAATTTTCAGCTCTGAGAACAATAAAGCTGTTTTTGTTGACTGTGCAAACGAGCTGGTTCTCCCCACCATTCCCACGTTTGTCAGAGCCACAGAGATCACTCCCTATGCCTCTTATGTGTGTCTCCATCTCCAACAATGAGTCACACACAATGTCGTTACACAGTTCATGCGCACACACACACGCACACACACACACACACACACACACACACACACACACACACACACAC
>CAIGQZ010004081.1:7071481-7118596 GCA_903798205.1 Danio tinwini
ATATATATACATATATATACATATATATATATATAGTTGGAGTATATAGTATTTAAAATATATATTTTATTGTATATAGAAAAATATAATATATAGACATTCAGTTAAAGGCAAAATTATTAGGCCGGTTTCATTAACAACAGTTATTAAATACTGTAATAAATGTATAGTTTATAGTTTGTTCATGTTACATTAAATAACATTAACAAATACAACCTCATTGTAAAGTGTTTCAAGTTATTTAAAATAACAATATTCAGCTTAAAGTATATTTTAAAGACTTTAACTAGGTTAACTGGGCAAGTTAAGGTTAATTAGGCAAGTCATTGGACAACAGTGGTTTGTTCTGGAAAAATAGTAACAAACACTTTAGTTTAAGTAACAATTCACACAAATTAATATTGGCTTATTACCTGTTTATTATTACAATATTAACTGTTTAGAAAATATTTATAAAGTAAGAACTTATTTTACAGCTCTAATCCTACCCAATACCACAACGACTAACTTACTAACTAGTAAAAAGCAGCTAATTAGTAAGCTAAAAGTTAATGGTTTGTTAATGGCTTAAATTGTACACTGGGTAATGCAGAGTTTTGACTGTATGATTTTAGCACCAATTTTGACTCGCAGACAGGTGAAACAATCACACAGTGTGAACTATCAAAGATGTGATCTGACAGAATCGCCGAGAATGAGTCGCCGACATACCTGAGATATTTGGCATGCTAAACAGCCAATGAGAGAGCACATCCACTAGTATGGGTATCTTTAGGTCAGCGGGAGGTTTGGGGAGAAGTTTATAGCTTATTTTAGGTCTATTTGGACCCAAGAATTGAAAAAAAAAACTAGTGGAAATTTGGCCTTGTCTGCGATTCTTCTTTGTTGTAAAGTCATGCAGTGTGAAATCCCCTGTTGCCGATCTATCCTACAGTGTAAACACAGCACCAACAGAATGCTACCCTAGTTAAGCCTGGTTTATACTTCTGTGTGAAGTGATCGGCGTGACCTACAGCGCATGCAATGCGCATAGTCGTGCATTTATACTTCTGCGCGCTGTTTCTGTTGCTTAGCAAAAACACTTACGAAACGCTAGCTGGCAGTAGTTTATGTTCCTCTGTGTTGAGTTTCTTCATTGGTGTTTTGTTTTTTCTGAACTCTACCTTAATGTACAAGTGGCTCAAACTCACTCATTTTGAGGCTGGAACCGGTGAACGTGCACTTGTAAACACTTGCTGAATCGGGCTCGTGCGGCTCTCACCTCTGGCCACACTCGTCAGCGATACCAAGCCGACCAATTACAGAGCTTGCGCTACGCGTCGTTGCGACGTGTAGTTACATTTTTTTGAGAAGTGCGTGTCAGCGTCGCCGACAGCCACGACAAGGGCTATGTGTCCACGCGTAGACTGTGCCATAGCATACGCGTGGGCTTGACGCAGAAGTATAAATCAGCATAAAGTCATGGAGTGTTAAAACATAGGTGATGTGACTACTTTGAAAATCGTGCAGTCTGAACTCGGCATAACACTTTAGTTTAGGTCACAATTAATGCTTGTAACTACTGACTTATTACCTGCCTATTATTATTATTATTATTATTATTATTATATTAACTGTTTATCAGTAGTTATAAATAATTTTATTCTGCCTTCCTAATCCTACCCAAAACCTAAACCCAACTTCTACATTACTAACTATTAATAAAGAGCTGATTAGTAGTTTATTGAGCTAGTAGTAGGTTCTGAAATGTGTTCTGATTGAAAATAACATTAGGTTATTAATGGTTCATTAATACTGTGAATTGTGACCTAAAGTGTTACCATACATTAAAATAAATTTTATTATTTTATTATTATTTATTCCAGCCAAACTAAAGGAAATTAGACTTTTTTTACAGAAGAATAGCAGCCTTTTTAGTTTTTTTTCTCCCACAGTAGGTCATAATTCTGCTTTGAACTGCATATACAGTATAGCACACATATGCTTTAACTTGTTTTTCCACTTAAGTTTGTCCACAAGGTTTCAAAACTGCTCAAAACAAGGGGAATTTATTGACAGTCATAAAAAGGCAAAATCAGAACAAAAATACTGCATAGCAAATACACAAAAATAACAGATGCCACACTAGATACAAATACACATTCAGCATTGTGCAGGTGAGTGGGCTTGACAAACCACCTGCAGAAACACTTTTCTCTCTATATATATATAAACACCTCTCCTTACTCTATCACTTCATTTTCTAAACCTTAACAGTTGCTTTGTATAATTAGCACTTCTTGTGTATGTATATTGCATCTTCTTGTTGAATCGCCGAATGCTGCCTCAATTTTAGGTCTGCTAAATGACTAACAGTAACTCCTTGTAACCTATGCAACTTCTCCGTTAAGATCAGTGTCAACCGACTAGGTGATCTTTAAATAGTGTATATCTCAGTGAAGTGGTATTTAAAGGCAGTAACATAAGTGCACATGTGTGACATTGGGTGCAAACTATTAGAACATTTCTGCTACTAATTCTGGGGCTTGCCTTGAGGCCGTGCTAAGAATACATGATGAAATGGGTCAACAGTGCAGTGATATAAAGTCTTTCACACTTTTAAATGTCCATCAAATCATCATTATGGCTCAGGTTACTGGAGTCCTGCCTGACCTCAGCCGCCAACACACAAACGACTGCATAAATCACAATGGAATCAAACAAAACGATGCCATTAGGATTTAAAGCGTGCCATTCATCCTAAATTTCGGCTCTTAACAGTAAATTTATTTTTTCCCCTTTTAGATTTGATGTTTCATCTCAGTTCTAAAAAGAATGTGAGATACTGTGCAAATTGTCTGGTGGATGAGTCACATCCTGAAGGCCAGCAGCTGCAGTAATGAACACTATTACTGGATCCAAGTCTCTGATCTGTAACAACCACCACATTCAAATATTTATTTGATTTAATTAGAGGATGAGGAAAAATACATGCACTTATTGGAAGAGCTGACCTGTCATTTTCAACAGTGGTGAACTATGACATTAGATGTCAGATGGTTTACATTTAGATCCTTGAGTACTTTTTTTTTTTTTAGATTTTAACAGATTTGTGTGTGTTGAGCATCATTTAAGACAACGTTAGCACCTGTCAGCTTTTATTGTGGGGAAAACTGGATCATTTTTGAGCTTTTGTCAGTTAATTTCATCTTGCAGGTTTATAATGTTTGAGGCGGCATTAAAATCGGTGGCGTATGGCGAATCTGCTAGTGGAGTGATGACGTGTAGGTTTCTCATAATTATTCATAGCTAAGTTTTTAAATCATTTTTAATTATTAATAAGAGCATGTGCAAGCACAAAGGCAAGGTAGACCTGCCAAGCTGTAAAACCCAATGACTGGGTTAAACCTTGTCCACGTACAGCAAGCAGTATTTAGTCGTTTATGAAAGATCATAGTGTTATGTGTTTGTTTCCATGATCCACAGGCTTTGTTGCATGTTTTCCCCACGATGCTGTCAGGGCCGATACAGCAAAGCTGTGGGTTTGCAGCAAGCATTTTTGTCGAGAGAGCTGTACGAGAATTGGAGAATGGCAGACTTTGTCTTTTATCAGTTGAATTCATTACCATTCAGACACATCGCCTATCCGTGCTGCTGTGTGCGCCTATTTTGAAAATCCTCTAGATTACCGGCAGGGCTAACGGTTGAAATAGATAGGGCAAAAGAACTGCTGCACTGCTATCCACTGTGTCTCCATTCACACCTGGAGATTCAGGAGAAGAGAAGTCCTCCTCATTTATAGTGTTTGCATGGTTATCTTTATAATGATATAACAAATTGTGGTTATGTTTATATGGAATTACGAATAACAAATGTAGCAGGGCATTAAGTTACTGTTTATTTCTTTGCATTTTAACTTTGTAAACTCTAAAATCATGGGTCTCCTCTTGGTTTGAATCATTTTGTGAGCCAACTGACAACAGCTGTTTGCTCCCCTTTTTTTCCCCTGCTCTGCTGGCCACACCCACTCCTCCCTCTTTTGCAGTGCTCTACGCTCATTATAAAGCATTTTTTTTAACAAATTCTGAGGTAGACTTGAACTGAAAAAGGGGGGTTTCATGGCCCTTTAAGGAAAGAGATCATACAAACAATGACCAAGTTTACATGGACATCAAGGATCTAATTATTTTCCGTAATCTGGTGATCTGAGGTTTTTATACGAGTTATTTTTTAAATGTTTCTTTCATGATCCTGTTTTACATGTTATAACACAGTTCGATTAACCCTTGTGCACTGTTCAAATTGACTACCTCTTTGTTATGTTAGGGATGAAAACATCTAGTGAATTAAACTGCTGTAAAAATGCATCAGATAAATATTTTGCATAAATCTGTTAATCAACCTCAGTCCTGATCAAAACTACGGAATGTTTTTAAAAAACGACAGAATTCTTTAATTGCCAAGTTCACAAGTGATGGCACTGATTTGGTGAAAACCATTTTTTTTATCACAGTCTTGGACATATGAACGAGATTAGTAACAATGTTGGCTTTGATGCATTGTTAGATTTTCATTTTTTCTCCCTAACTTACTGTTGGTGGCAGTTTTTTGCCCTATTGACTTCCATTATAACCACATTTGATGGTGCATAAATACACAGTCTTTATTTTTATTTACTCCATGTAGTTCTGAGAGCTGAGATGCATATTTTAATTTGCTCAGACACATTAAGGTAAGTGCGCAAAGGTCACTCTCAATGTTGTTTCAACAACATGTTCAAGAAACAAACATAAGTGATAAAAGGTAAAAAATTCGTTTTTATATTGAAAATTAGTCATTTCGTGTGGTTTTTTTTGTATCAGTGACATCACTTATGGATTGGCAATTAAAGATTTAAAATATTGTAATTGTGTAAACAATTTAGTAGTAGTTTTTATCAGGACTGAGCTTAATAAACAGATTTATGCAACAACAAAAAATAAATAAATAATGAAAAAATAATTTATCTGATGAATTTTTACAGCAGTTTAATTTAGTGGATGTTTTCATCCCAAACATAACAAAAGGGTAGTACATTTGAACAGTGCACAAAGGTTAATAGTTAATGAAAAAATTGCATTACTTGTAAGGCGATTAATAATAAACAAATTCTCTGTGTATTGTCATTAACATAATAACATTAAAACCAAAACCACAATTGATATGAAAGCATATTGTATACTGTTGATATTTAATTTCTGAGCAAACCAGTCAGAACCATCATTAATATTATAAAAAAAAATACACAAACCTGAATAACACTAAATGTATATTACATGTTACTTTTCATGTGATACATGGTCTTCCTAGCACATTTCATCAGTTCAGTTCTATTAAAGTCTCATGGCAATGTGTGCTTTGAGTGACATTGTAACATTTAAAACAAAACATCAAACAAAAAGTCGTATACTTTGTTTCCCCCCTTTCTGACTTAGTGGACAGAATTATAATTAAAATATAATTAATTGCCTTGAAAAGGGTTTATAAAACTGTGTTTTCCAGAGATTAGACTCAAAGGCTTTAGCAAACTGCTGCTTTTATAATTATTCTTTTGTAAATATTCATTTAAAAGCTTTCATTTTTCACCAGAATGTAGATAACATAACTATTCTGCATAATTAATTTAGATTTTGAAATATATCTTAGATTTTTTTTTTAAAGCAGGGAGTCCTGCTGTTAGGTGTCCTCCAACCTAAAGGCACAAAGTAGTCGAAACCCAAAATACTGAACTTCAGCATTTTTCCTTTAAGTCATTCACAGTGTAACTTTTTCAGTGCCCTCATCATTTATCTGTGCTACAATTGAACTGCTTATTGTGAAGATTTTATTTTACGTTTCCTCGTTCCAGATCTTAAAGGAACTAGTTTTACCAGATGTTTTGAATGCAACTTTAGTAACTATTGCTTAACATATAGAAAATTATTCAAATTCTTATAAATTTAATAACTAAATAAATAAATAATACACAATGAAAAAATCTAGATACTACAAACAAAACTCTTATCTTTGACTAAAACTACACTATACAAAAATTCCATACAATTAATTCATGTTGTCCCAGCACAAATACTGTAGATTAACTGACAAATTTAAGTGGATTGGGCATAAAATAATCATTCAATTACATAATGATTCAATTACAGATCCCCACAACGGTCAAAAAATAGTGATCAAAACTCTGACAGCACATTTTTTTTAAAATCTAGATCAGCAAAAATAAGAGAAGAGAACAATTAGGCAAAGGATGCAGTATATTTAACAGCAGTCACATTCTCATTTCTAGATTCTTGTATTGTAGAAGCAGAAGCCACTGCTCTGAGTGTGTGATCTCAGAAACATCTTATTTTACAAACAGATGGAAGAGAGAAAGCCGCAGATGTCTTTCCATCAAAAATTATGAACTTCTGGGAATTTAATGGTATGATAAGCATTTGGGACTAGGCATGGGCTGGTGTAAGATTCTGACGGCATAATAACCTTGGATAAAAATATTATGGTTTCACGTTATGACGATATTGTGTTTACTGCTCTAAAATATGTTCTATTTTTAAATATCAAGGTAAAAAAAATTCCCCATTGATTGCAATTTATTTTAACATGTCAGGCTAAATAATGAACATTAATCATTGTCTTCTGCTGTCTTCATTAGTTTCAAAAACACAGCGCACTGCACTGTTCAGCTCTATAGCAGGCTTGGATGTTGAGTTATAAGCGATTTGTTTTTCAGATGTTTGCTGAATTATTGCCTGACCAATAGCTTTTATTGTGGAAATACTTTTGCCTTAAAAAAACTAAATAAAATAGTCATAAAAACAGGAACGGTACAGAAAATGTTGGTGGTTTCAAAACCTTGATTTTTCCAAATCGCTGTAAACCTTAAAACCGGTTATTGTGCCATGCCTATTTGGGACACATTGTGTTTAGATTTACTCTGTCAAATGCAGAACATCATTCTACACCACATGTAGTCAAATTGTCTGTTCCTAAATGATAATTGGTCTGGAATTGTTTTATAAATGATTTCTGACATTGTGTTTTATCAAGGGGTCTAATTTAATGATTTTTATTTTAGGGGGAAAAACTCTATTGCAGGGAATATCAAACTTTTTGTCAACTTTAGATGGGATGCAGACCCAAGTTGCATTATGCATTAAAAATTGTATATATTTATTTATTTTTATTATAATTTAGGATGGCACAGTGGCTCAGTGGTTAGCACTGTTGCCTCACAGCAAGAAGGCTACTGGTTTAAGTCCTGGCTGGGCCAATAGGGTATATGCAAAGGTATACGGAAGGACTTTTAACCTGGGTCAAGTGCTTCCGGTGAACTGTATGCTGTTACAAAATCGGCACGTTTAAGGTCTGTTTTCCTTAAAAATTAAAATGGCTGAGTGATATTCGATATGAATTGGGTCTCAGAATGTACAAGCAGCACTGCAATAAATGACATTTTCCCTGCCATGTCTTTAAAATATAAACATTTATTTTACCCCAGTATATTCAATAGAGCTTCTGCGCTATAGCCTGCAGATCCTGACGGACGTGTGCATGTACAGTAAATGGCTTTTTATCTTATTTTACACTTGAGCAACTAAATGAATGCCAAAGTCCGTTTTACTGATTATATTGTATTTACATTACAACATTGATGCTGTAAAAGGGACAGTATAAAATGGAAAAAAGTTACATTGACCGGTTACCGGAAGTGTATCCGCATGAGAAGAAACATAGCTCTGCAAATACCCTATTGGCTTTTCTGTTCAGAGTTTGCATGTTCTCCCCCCGTTTACGTGGATTTCCTCCGGTTTCCCCCACAGACAAAAGACATGCTCTATAGGTGAATTGAAGAAACAAAAACTGGTCATAGTAAAAGAGTGTGTGTGAATGTGAGAGTGTATGGGTGTTTCCCAGTACTGGGTTGTGGCTGGAAGGGCATCTGTTGCATAAAACATATGTTGGAATAGTTGGTGGTGACCTCTGATAAATCAGAGACTCAGCCGAAGAAAAAAATAAATAAAATTTTGATGAAATATTTTATTCAACTTTCCAACAACTAGTAGTTTTTATTGTATCATTTCTAATTTAATCAAATGGTCAGTCATTTATTCTCATCCTTGTCCTATCTTGTCCTTTTTTTTTACTTCCACATATATATTTCCTTTACAGAACAGATGAAGGTAATTACTCACATATGTTTTTATATATTTAAAGGTCCTTCAAACACTTGATTGGAGGTCTTGATGACGTCTCAAACAAAGGCTATGATGATGCCGGCGCCAAAGCAAAGTAAGTCCAACATCTAACCTCTTTTGATAATGCCATCAGACTGTTTGGAGCCCTGTACATTAAACTGATTCTTTGTGATTCAGTCAAGGACTATGCATTCATAAAGTCAACATCAAGCAGTACTTCATTCCCCCTCCTCCTAACTCAATCTACACTCTAAAAGCTATAATACCAATGTATAGAGAATCTAAAATATACTAAACACAAAGACAACTCTTTGCCTTCATCAATAACACTTTTGTCTGCTCTGGATTCATCTCTCCAGTAATAAGTTCAGCCTGAATGATGAAGGTCCACAGGCAGAAATTAATTGGTCTTTGTCTTTTTTTTTTGGATGTCTGGCCATGGCTCCGACCTCCTTGTGGCTATAATTATCTTAGCTGGACAGGCTTTCAGGAATGCAGAACCCAATATGAGCGAATGCATTATAGTTTTGGCCATATCTGGAAATACGTGTAGCATTATTGTTCAGCGCAGTTGCAGTTCAAATCCTTATTTCTGTCTGTCTCTCTATTGTTATGTCCATTAGTCTTTCTTTTCTTCGGTCTGTCTTTACTTATGATTGTTACTAGTAAGATCTTTAATTGAACTGGCTATCATTTTGTATAGCCATAAGTATAAAAAAGTGGTTGTGACTAGTAAGATAATAGTTGTTGCTAGTAATAATTACAAAATACAGTAACGTCTAATGAATAACCTATACAATTGATACTAGTATCTAATGAATAAGTAATGAATACATACTGTATGTAATAAAAGATGTACTTATTTAATAAGTATAGAACATCTATATAAGTATTAATTAGAATATAAGTATTAATATTTAATGATTAATCACAAGTATGCAAAAATAAATTAAACATATGCACTAGTACTTAGTACTTAAAAATCTACTAGTCAAAACTGAATGGTTGATAATTCAATTGCAGATCTTAATAATGGTCACAAAATAGAAATTGGTTACTGATAATAGGTATGATAATTATTTAGATAATATCTAAATAATATGTACTAGTGTCTACTTATGTGTTAGAATCTAATGATTTACTACTTTATTTATTTAAGAATAAGTAGATATATGTAATGAATATGTAGTGTCTATAGTGCTATGGGGATATCTAATAAATAAGTTGTATGTAATGCATACTGAATACACTGGTAGAGGACTTTTAGAAAGGAACTGTACAAGAATCTAAAGCAGAAAACCACGTTAGTGGTTAAAGTTAGCCCATGATAACCTTTGATTTGGCCCTCAAACCAATCAGATGGGGACAAATGATGGAGGAGGTTGGAGCGAATCCCTCAAACAGAGATCGTCATTTATAAATTTAATATAACCTTTTGTTTATTTGTTTAATTGCTAAGCTACAAAAAAGCAAAACTGATATTAAATGCTTCACATAAATGTGATTTAATCTATTTTTTTTTAAAGGATCATAAAACCCTAAAACACATTTTTGTTAGATGTTGACATATATACATGTGTGGACACGTATTTCACTATTAAGTACAACATTAAACGCCATTGTGTTATAAATGAGATTGTTTATGGTTTTCTGGAACTACTATATATATATATATATATATATACACCATTGAAGGAATTTTTTTTTAATATTGTTTTGAATATTATTAAATTAGAAAGTTACCATGACAACTTCAATGTAACACAGTTTGGTATATTTAGCTTCAGCCCACCACACTCAATCAAGTTTGGTTTTTGGCCCTTCAAAAAAATAAATTGTGCATCCCTGATCTTAAGAATAAGCACTAGCTAATGAATAATTACTAGTGCCTAATGGAAAACATACTATTCTACACACATTAAGTGCTAATTACATAAAAATATATACTAGTTTCTTTTATAGATTAAACTTTAATTTCAAGATTTTTGGATTGTTATCATTTGATATATCACTATGATCATAACAGTTTCTTGAGTGATGCTTAACAAATGCAAAGCAATTTCTATAAACAGCTCATCACAATAGATTACACACAGAAGCCTGTAACATTCTCAAAATCCAAAGTTAATCTTTCAAAAGTAAGAATTTGTGTCAGTCGTAGCGCACAAACTGTCTACCCATGATGGATTTTAAAATAACGCAGATTATTATTAAAAATTATGCTATTAATAGTGCAAAAATAGGCCTAAATCAGCTGACAAGTTACAGTACTAAGTATTGAAGCAGAAAATAACACTGCAGACAAAGATGATGGGTTAATGTCGCTAACTTTAGCTTTCTGTATGTTTGGCTTCTAACATGTTGAAATAATGTGTTGTTGTTGTGGTATCCAACAACTACTACTCATAGTATGCTTATGCCACTGATAGTTCCTAGTCTGAAGCAGCAGCTAATTTAGTTCCCTCAAATAATGTTTCTAAAACTTAAATCATGTGTGAACATGGTAGGCTTTGATAATATATAAAGCACTACACTAAGTATACAGTATTACAGAACAGTATAGGTTGTTTAGCTGTTTTGTCAGAATTTGAATGATTAAGTACATCATGGTTAGGGTTATGACTAGATGATGGTTTGAACAAGTCATTTCAATAACTTACATTTTAATCTGAGAAACATGCCAAAGCACCTGGAAAACCTGCAGTGATCCAGGAGGGCCCTCTTCTGGCTATATGTAGATATACATGTCCAGTCCAAAACATTGTAAATGAGTATTCTCTTGACAGTGTAGATTACTGTTTGGTTTTAATTATATGTTAATTGTTTTTAAATTACTGTGGTGGACTATAAACCTAGTTCAACAAGGCATGGAGTGTTTTATATTGCACCAAAATGAATTAGTGTTCTACTTTACAAGGTTTGTGCCCTTTGCAAAACCCAGTACAGCAGACTAAAAAAAATATATGCAAGTAACTTGCAAATACTGTATGAGGGGGTGGTTTCAATATGCATGCAATTATATAGCTGCATGTTGTTGAGTGCAAGCTGTAAATAGATGCGGTAATAGATGCGTGTTTAATAAAGAGAGTGCTTGTTAAAAGGCCAGACATGAGCACGAGTTGAGACTGAAGTGCTGAATTATCAAACAAATTAGGCCAGTAGCTGTAGTTGGTCTGTTTTTTACTTTAGTTGTAATTACGGATTCATTGATAAAAAAATAAATAAATAAATACAAAAAATACTACCATCATTTACTCATCTTCATGTTTTTCCAAACCTTATGACTTTCTTTTTTATGAAAGTGACATTTTGAAACCTGGATTGTTTTGGTTCAATTAGATTTGAACAGATAAAGTTTTTTTTCTTCTTCTCCAGTACACAGTGTACAGTACTAGTATATGCTTGCCTAATGCTTGGCGTGGATAAAATACTGAGCTGATAACCATTTCCCCTGATATTTCGGTTTCTAGTATCACCATTGATCTCTGATTAGCCAAATAGGTTTGTTGCACTGTGACAAGATACTCTTTATGACACAAAATGATAGCACTGAATAAGGTAATAAATGCCTACGATTCATTGTACAAAACTTGCTAACAAAACAATATATAATATTGTATAATAATATAACAAAAAACAATATCATACATACACGCACATTTTTTAATAGAGGCTTGTGTTACAGTGTTTACACAGTGCCAACTCGTCACATATGATTGCATATAATTTTTAATGGTCAGTGTACTCCACTAAACTTTGATTCACAATGTTTGTCACAAAAAAGTTAATTGAATTAAAATAAAACAGAATTTTAAGAGTTAATTGGAATATCTTGATACTATTTCTACTTTGATTTTCATATATTTTACAAATCAGAACTTGTATAACTGATACAGTATGTTATTCATTGAGAACTGATGCATAAGAGGTCCTGATCAAGCACCCGTATATGATGAGTTGAAAGTGTTCAATGAAAAGCAAGAAATGTTCCACCACAGAATGTGTTGTACATATGTAAGTACTAAAGAGACCCAACTGAATGAGCACTGACAGGAGAAACAAATGTTTGTTGAGTGCATATGCTGTAAAACCTCATTTGGTTCTTCTCTGCCTGCTCTTTGTGGGAATTAAACCATCACTTCTGCCATTTGAGGTGGGTGTGTTAACAAGGACATTACCTGTAGCATGGCTTTTAAACCCAGGGGAATATGACTAGCTGGTCTTCATAACATTTACTTATGTTTTATACCCACCACTACCATCTTGGTCACAGTGTAACCCCTCTTTTACTCTTGAGTGAGATTCAAAGCAGTGTTTCCAAAGTGGCTGGCAGGCACACTGTGCAAGCCTCCTGCATTCTTTTGAAGCCAGCGTTGTGACATGCACACATCTACTATTAGTAGCTGGCCTTGTTACATTCACTACTCCAAACCTCACTCTCATTTTCACTCACAGAACCAATGTAACCCTTCCAGGTATGTAGACACGCCACTTTACTCTGAGTGGGATTAAAGTCAACATTTCCGGCATGGCAGACAGGCACACTAACAAGGATGCAAAAAACGCAGACTCCTCTTTTGAGGCTTGCAGAGTAAAGTTTACCTGCTTAAGTCTTACTAACTGGCTTCTGTTACACTCACCCGTCAAAACCTCACTCCATCTGGGTTACTGCCCCAATGTGACCCTTCCAGTTATGCTCGCCCACTCTGAGTGGGATTTGAACTAGAATTTCGGACATGGGAGACAGTCACAAGAACACTAGGACCGCAGCCTCTAATGCACCTCTTGATGCCAGGGAAGTGAGGTTTACCTACTGTAACAGCTCTTACTAGCTGGCCTACACTACACTAAGTATCCAAACCCTTGCTATCATCCAGGTCACCAATGTAACCCATCCTGTTCTACTTGACCCAATCTGAGTGGACTTTGAATCAGCATATTCTGCATCACAGACAGGCACACTAACAAGGTCACCAAAGACTATGTAAAACCCTTTGGTTCTGTTCACTTAATTATGAGCAGGATTTGAACTAGCATTAGCGACATGAGCTGTTTTTCAATATGCTTTCTTAAGGGATCTTGTGTTCGTGTAACGTCACCATTAACTGCCAAATTTTAGTTCCAATACTCAAGAACAGAGGATGCTTGACAGAACTCAGATGCGTTCTTGATATTGAGAATGCATCGATGCAGACTTGAGCATAGTATTTACTTTAGAGTCCCATAAGTCATTGCAGCTAAGTAAAGAAGGTGGGGAGCACATCATTTAATATAATTAAGGGTGTTTATTTTACTGAAATTCATATTAAAGCTGCTTCTTTTCTGCTGTGCAATGTATATTTGTAAGACTTTTGTGCATGTTATATATGTTATATATATTGAAAATAAAGTCATAAATCTTTGTATGAATGCTGTAATGTTTAAATAATTTCCCATTAAAATGGGTGAAGGTCATGTGACCATCAGGATGAACGCAGCATATTATTCCTCACGGGATGCGTTCTCTGTTCTCACAGTCTCCCGAATTCGGGAAATGTTTTAACATTTCAGCATTCGTTATTCCAAGGTAACTTGGCAAGACCGCAAGTCAATTCTCTGCATTCTTGGAATTGAGAAACAGCCAAGCACACCAACAATAACAATATAAACTTAAAAGACTTACCGCTAACACACTACATAAGCACATGGTAGTGATGCTTACTCGCACAGCTCTTACTAGCTAGCCTCTGTCCTAATTACACTCACTTGAACCAGCTAATCAAGCTCTTTCTAGATATACTAGAAATGTCCAAACAGGTGTGTTGAAGCAAGTTGGAGCTAAACCAGGGGTGGGCAAACTCGGTCCTGGAGGGCCGATGTCCTGCACAGTTTAGCTCCAACTCTAATCAAACACACCTGCTTATAGATTTCTAGTGATCTTGAAGACACTGATTAGCATGTTCAGGTGTGTTTGATTAGTGTTGAAGCAAAACTGTGCAGGACACCGGCCCTCTAGGACCGAGTTTGCCCACCCCTGAGCTAAACTCTGCAGGACACCAGCCCTCTAGGATCAAGTTTGGGCACCACTGCCCTAAACCAATCATAGACAAGTTTGTTCCTAGAGACTCATAATCTGCGGAGTCATAATCTGGCCTTGATGAAAACACACCTGCCTGCAGCTTTCTAGTAACACTCTGATTAGCTTGTTTAGGTCTGTTTGATTAGGGTTGGAGTTGAACTCTGTAGGACCAAGCTCACCTACCACTACCCTAAACGTTACTTCTATCCCGGTCACAGCACTAGTGTAACCCCTGCACTTCTAAGTGCCCTGCTCCAAGTAGGAGTCAAACTGGTATTTTCGGCATGAGAGGCAGGCACATTAACAGAGACACTTAAGATTTTAGCCTCTAACACACCTCTTGAAGCCAGGAGAGTGAGGTTTACTCAAACAGCTTTTAGCAGTTGGCCTCTGTAACTATCACTCCCATCCAGGTCATGGTACTAGTGCATCCATTATGGTTCTACTTGCCTTGCTCCAAGTGGGATGTGAACTAAAACCAACAAGATTTTATTGACTACATATGATGCAAAAAAAGAGAAAAAAATAACAGATTAACACATGCAACAGAACAAAATCAGCATGTTGTCTCTACTACTCAGTCCTTCCTGCTGTGCGTCCCTCCTTCCTCCCAAGATCCAAAGTTGAGGGAAGGAGGAGGCTGAAATTGGCAAACAATTAGCATTATAGGGGGAGCTAAGACATGAGGAAAGTAAATGAGGATGCAAAATTAAGGATTGAGAAACACCCAAAGACACCAACCTTTAGGGTAAAGTGCTAGTGTGACTCTTTAGACCAAGTTAGTGAGGTTTAGTCATAGAGCTTCTGATACACTACATTTATATATTGCTGACATTCTGCTGTGCTATAGCCAAACACATCACACTACCTGTTTCCAGTAGAAGTAGTAGTAGTGATCAAGTGTCAAATAGCGACATAGAACAAAAGAGATAGGTTGCCTTCTGATTCTCACACTGTCATTAAACGGGGCTCTGATGTTGGAAAAAGGTGACAGAGGTCAGTGAATCCAGAAGTCATCTTGAAGGAAGGATGGCACAGTGTAGCACCTATAGTGACCATCTGCAAACATAACCAATGTTTTTTTGTACTGTACGCTGGTCTTGTTGCCATGGCGTCGTGTGTATTCAGCACCTCATTAGAGCATCAGGTGTCTCGAGTGCTGAATGCACAGAGAGCTATGAAGTTGTGTTAATGAAATGCACTGAGCTCACAATAGCAAGTGTCTAAACAGCCTCCATCACCCAAGAGAATTATATTACATTCATTAGTTACTAGGATACTGCACTTTGGATTAATGTACTTGTGTGCAAGTGTGTTTCATATATGTCGATTGCTTTCTTAATGACTCTATGCTTGTATTTGGTAAGGCTTGATATTTATCACAACCTTATACTGATATTTGTCTAATTTGTGCAAGAATCAACAACAAGCTCATAAGAATATACTTGTATATTTTAAAGGTTACATTAGAATTAGTAATGATCAGTAATTATAGAAATAAACAGTTTTATTAGTAATAATAATAGGCTTTAGTAATACATTTATTTGTATTTATTATTTGTTTTCAATGGCGGTTCATTCCGCTGTGGCGACCCCGGATTAATAACGGGACTAAGCCGACAAGAAAATAAATGAATGAATTTGTTTTCAATATTAATTGAATTTAAGTCAGTATTAAAAAAATCCATTCAAGCACCTATTAATTATCCGCTTATCCTATGTAACATAACTTAAATATTATTATTATTATTATATAGCTCAGTTTTAACTCCCACTTCAAACATTTAACAAAAACTGCCTTCTTTCATCTCTGCAATATTGCACGGTATAGACAATTTCTCTCACAAGCTGATGCAGAGAGGCTTATCCATGCCTTCATCACATCACCATCGTCTTGATTTCTGTAATTCACTTTTTGGGGGTTTATCTACAAGTTCTCTCAGAAGATTTCAGTATATACAAAATTCCGCTGCATAGGTTTTGACACACATCATTATGCCACCATTTTACTCCTGTACTTCAACAATTACACTGGCTTCCTATTAAATCACGGATAGATTTTAAGACCTTGATTTTAACCTACAACAGTGCATGCACTAGCACCTGATTACATCTGTGACCTGGTGACTCTCGCCATCCCAGCCTGCAGTCTTCGTTCGGCATCGGGACTTACCCTGTATCAGCCACGTTGTAAACTCAAGACCATGGGTGGTAGGGCTTTTTCATACAGTCTGCCTAAGCTGTGGAATGTCCAATCCATCAGCATTAGGAATGCCACTTCTCTGGACTGTTTTAAGAAATTTCCTAAGACTCACCTTTTTAGCATTGCTTTTAACTTAGGATAATCAATTTGTTAACCTTTTATTCTGCCTTCGTATTCTTATTGTTTATTGCAGTTTTTTTTTTATTGTTGGGCAGTTTCTGCTTGTCTTGTATTGTTAGTATTTTGCCTTGTAGAGCTTTGAGTCTAAGAAGAGTGCATTACAAATTAAACATATTATTATTAATATTATTGATAAAAAAATAAAAAATAAACATTATTAATAAATAAATAATACATATTTTAATCACATTATTATTATTAATAATAATAAAAGAAAAATTGACCTTACAAATTAATAAATAATACATATTTTAATTACATTAATAATAATAATAATAATAATAATAGAAAATACACCTTATTAATAAATAAATAATACATATTTTAATCACATTATTATTAATAATAATAATAAAAGAAAAAAATGACCTTACAAATTAATAAATAATACATATTTTAATTACATTATTAATAATAATAATAATAATAATAATAATAATAGAAAATACACCTTATTAATAAATAAATAATACATATTTTAATTACATTATTATTATTATTAATAATAATAATAATAACAATAAATGAAAAATAAACCTTATTAATAAACAAATAATACATATTTTATTTCCATTATTGTTATTATTATTAATAATAATAATAATAATAATAATAAAAGAAAAATAAACCTTATTAATAAATAAATAAATGAGACATATTTTAATTATCTTATTATTAATAATAATAATAATACAAGAAAAATAAACCTTACTAATAAATAAATAATACATATTTTAATTACATTATTAATAATAATACAAGAAAATAAACCTTATTAATACATAATACATATTTTAATTACATTATTATTATTAATAATAATAATTATAATACAAATAAAAGAACAATAAACCTTATTAATAAATAAATAATACATATTTTAATTACATTATTATTAACTTGTAATGTAGTGTATTAATGCTATTAATGTACTAAAATCTAAGTTTGACAATCATGGCATAAGTAGTTTAAGCATAACCACTTACAAAAAATATCCACTTATTAGAATCATTTTTGAATGATCGTGTGACTAAATGCTACACATTTGGCATTGCTATAATAATAACAATAATAATAATAATAATAAAACCTGTTTCTTTAATAATTTAGGAAAATTATTTCAAATTCCAATACAATTTTCACATCACTATTGTTTTACTGTACTGCAGTCTCTGGCGAGCATGCAGAAGAAACTTTTTTTTTTTGATGACCTTAAACTTTACTCAAACTGTAAAATAAACGGTCCTGCGACATGGTTTCTAAAAGTAAGCTGAAGCAAAACTGACTTGAACTTGTGACAGTGGACTTCAGACATTTGGCAACAGGTCTGTCAATTGATGGTTCAGTCTGATCTGAGGTTACCCCAAAAGCTTTGGCCGAGCTGAGCACAGAGATTAAACAGATGTCATTTCACACTGTGTTGAAGGAGAAAAATTGTGAACACTATGTTCTGTAGACACATTTCACCTTGGCAGTTTGCCGTCAGTCAACCAATACTTTGGGATTACCTTTATTTGTCTTTTTTAGCTTCTGCATGTGTGCTGACCGTGAGCTGGGCATGCTGCGGGGCGGGCAGCTGTCTCCTGTCCCTCTTACTAGCATGTTGTTTTCCTGGGAATCGCCTGACATAAACAGCCTCTATATGTGGCAGAGGAGACCCTGCAGAGTCATACAGGCCATTATGTGAGGACATATTTTTTATCGTTATATGAGCTGCGTCCCAAATGGCGCTATGCACTAGGTATTTATGCACCGCTTACACACTCAACAGCATAGTATATGAATGTAGTGTCATCCCAAATAAAACACTAATGTTTTTTTACTAAGCGAAAATTCAAACAGTTTCCCAGATGACGTTTGACGGTTGCCAAATTAGTGAAATAAATTACCAAACTACCAAATATTACCTGCCGTGAGTATAACCGCGTTCACCATCGGGAGGCAGTATAATCACTCTCGGAGGAGAATTTTGCTTTCACAATTCAAAATAAATACAGTAATCCAACATCAGTGCCTGAAAGCTCCGTCACTTCCGCTATGTGAGCAAAGCAGTGGCCGTTCAGTGCATGAAGTGTCCAACGTTCCACACTTCCTTTTACCGGTTAAATAAGTGCATCATCCGGGTATTTAAAGCGCACATATTCTTTTTAGAATTTCAGCACTACTTACACTATTTATACTACAAAATGGCGTAGAATAGTGCATAAATATGCGATTTAGAACGCACCTATAGATATTACAGTCATAAGACATTTTAAATAGGCCTAAGCTAGTTTGTTGGCGCTCCGATGTAGTTTTAGGACGGTTTTGAGCACCATTCCTCTGGACCAGGCTTGCTAAGACCAAAACAACTTGGTTTTCATTTACACAGAATATGTTTTTGCATTTTACCACACTGATTTGGCATGTAAACATGTACTAGACTGATAGATTTGACTGTTGTAAGTGGAACTTTGTGAGTTGAACAATGTTAAAAACTCACATTTTTAACCACACAACTTTTTTCCCTCATGTTGATTTTAAATAATAAGAGCCTGCTCGAGATCCCACTTTTGGTATTTTGGCAGCCTCTTTGAACGGGATCACTATGCTTATTTAGTCTCTAATCGATTAGGTAATCAAAGTTAAGAACATTAGATTAAACCTCTTAATGCATCTGTGGCTATTTTGACATATTTTTTAAACTGTCTTATAAAACATTCTTTGGATCCATACAAAAATATAATACAGATTTTTCTTGCATTGAGGATTAAATTATCATCTAGTGTTATACTAACCTCATATTACAAGTCATAAGTCATTTCGCTGCCTTGAACAAAAAGTTGAATGTTGAGCATGGTTTGGTTTATATTTGCTCAGTGCGCCCTCTTGTGGGCTGAGCAGAGGAGACAGAAGCTTTAAGAATTGATGGCTTTAAAATTAAAATATGATTCAAATATTAGTAGTATTTAAGTAAAATAATAATTGTTGTTCTGATTATTTAGCTTTTTCAGATCTTATAACAACATGCACTTCATTTCACCATAGAACAGGTTATATAATTGTCTACCACCATGAGACACACTAAACACAGAATTAAAACAACTTTCATTTAGCCTATTAGATGCTCCCTATACACACAGTGGAGTCCTTTAACTCCAGAAACATAATCTTGACAAACTGTTATGCAAGACGTTTATTTTTGCATCTGGCCTTTCACTCTCCTATAACCCATTTGACAGCGCAGTTGCTTACATCCTCCAGAAGTTCAGCTGTATTATGTATCTTTCACTATGAATTCCATATTCATCAGTATGTCACTACATGTGTCTGGCATGTTGCTTTCTGAACACGTTGGCTTAAAGTATTTTTCCATTTGTTTTCCTGATAAATATTTCTGCAGATATCTTCAGCTAAATCAAACCAAGAAGATCTGTGGTATTTAAAGATAGCTTTGCTAGTTCCAAAACTAGCCAGCCAAACCCTGAGCATTTGATTGAAACCAATCAGATTTAAAGGTAATGACACAGAGCGACGACAGCCATCAACCAACATCGGGCAAATGCTGAGCGTCTGTCAGCTCCATTTTAAAGACATGCTCCACACTCTCGTCCCCACTGAGGACTTTTTTGGTTGCTTAAAGTGTGTTAAACCTTTGAAGGTCAGACAAATCACTCTGATTGGCTGTTTAGCAGAGGTGGTACAAGTCCAAGTCAAGTCCCAAGTCATGGAGTACACAAACCAAGCTAAGTCGAGTCCTGCTAAAGTCAAACCACATCGATAGAATTCTGCTATGGATGAAATCTTGTTTTCAAACAAGGAAATTCATTAGGCATGTGGATTATGGGTATTTTCTAGCTGAGTGCACATAGGTTGTACACTCGATATTGCAGTGCATTGTGGGTTTGATTGAGTACACTTCAAAATGCCCACTATGGTTTGGGACTCCACTAGAAATGGCTGCTCCCTCAAATAGTGCACTAAGCGTATAGGGACGATTTCAGATACAGCTATAGCCCACATTGATCCTGGAGGGCCAATGTCTCCTCAGAGTTTTCCTGGGCCCAAAAGTTATGAGCCCTTAGAATAGTCCTAACTTAACCCTGCTTAGTGGCACCCCTGCCCCTGGCTAAAGATCAACTTTTGAAAATAGAGGCACATTAATCCATAATCGCTCTCTGACGATTGCGTACCGTTCACTGATTCATCAAGCCCTTCTTATATGACCATTACAGAACTGGTAAACTGGGAGTTTGGATACCTGCAAAGTGTGATTCTAAAAAGCTGTTTTAAAACCAATTTGCCCTAGTGTAAAAGGCATCTTAGGGTGTACTTACACTGTGTACCGTTGCCTTAAACCGGGCCAAAGCAAGCTTGTCCCCCCTTCTGTCTCCCCCGACGGCCCGCACTCACATTACATTTGAGCTTAAGCATGCTTACGTCATTGATGTGCTGTTCAGTAAGCGCACTCGCTCAGCACAGTGGAGATTTTTTTTTGTTATATCGTTTCATATGCGGTGACACGCAGTCAAATATTTTGCCGTGTATTCAGATCAGCCATTTTTGATGCTCATAAACAATCATAAAGTCCTTGTACTGCAGGAATTAGGAGGTTTACTGAAGGCGCAGCTGTCGTGCAGTGAGGGGTTTGCGTCTTTAATAAACTACAACGTTCATTGTGTTGATTAAACAGTACAAATGATTAATTAATCCATATGAAACAGTCCCTTAAAATACACATCTCGCTATCAGTTTCAGGCTCAGGCACGCTTGCACTCACACTTCAAGCGTACCGTGCCTGAGCCCAAGTGAACCGCACTCAGGCCCACCTCTTCCAACTGGGCCAGGGCCGCCCAAGTGAACCTGAGCCTGATTCAGAGCACTCACACTTCTCAAACGATCCGGGAAATGGGCCTGGGCACGGTTCGGATAGCATAGTGCGAGTACGCCCTTAGTTTCTACAACCAATGGCATAAGTGTATGTTGTTTGGGCAGTAATTGTAACAGTAAAGTGTTACAAGACACATAAAGAAAGTTAATGTTATCAGTATCCTTTGCCTGTGGTACTGTTATTTTCTCAGCCTCTGTCAGGTAATTGTGTCTATTAGACATATTGTTATGCTCTCAAAATCACAAAACCCATGACATACTGTAACAAAAACACATTTTCATGTATTCCTAGATGAATGCTGCGCTTGATGGCCATCACTTATTTGTGGAAATTGTGCTGGCTAGAAGTAGGGAAAGCAATGCAAATTGGCAAACTTGAATGACCTTGAGTTTACATAATTACCTGGTAATCAGTAAGGATTATACAAGCAAGACCTTGTCACTTTGTCAGTTGGTAGAAGAGCCAAACCATTTCTCGTCATGTGTTTTACTGTCCTGCTGCAGTTTGGAGAGAGGCCACGCGCACATCATAATGACAGTTGTTATCTGTGGTATCAGAAGAGAGTGTTAAAGGAACAAAGCTGAGATTGGTGCGAGGTCAGTAATGCTGTTAGGATTCATGTGACTGAGACCTCGCACGTAGATCTAAAAACAGCCTAAGAAACAGAGCCCATGTAAGGCCAATATACCAATGATGCATGACCCAACTGCTAATGGTTGTTACATCAGGGTGCAAAACTGATAAGTGTGGTCAATCCTACTCAAGTTGTGCATTTTACTTTTATTGTCCAATTTTACATTGCATCATTGTACAGTTTATTGTCTAAAAAGCCCAAAAATAAATAGTGTAAATATGGACCAATGATTTGAAAATTTGTTAACTTAAAATCAATATATTAATACTGATATATCAGAGTATTTTTTCTGTTTGAACTTTATTATAAAAACCTTAAATGGTGCTATAGCATGAGTGTTGTTTACATTGGTGGTGGTACAGCATATCAGATTTCAGATATGTATGGAATGGTCACATGCATGCACTGAACTTGAGCTTGCTTGACAACCATTAAATTACTTTTTTTTTAGTTGCTCTGTACTGTGGCCTTCGTGGAAATGCAATATAAGAATACATTTGGGGTCTCCAAAGAGCATTTCAGTGAAAACCTGTTAACATTTTTAATCTTCACAAAAAAGTATTCTGTACTTTGTTTAGGTAAAATTCAGACAAATACATACATTTGTAAATCAAGTTTTTAACCCAATGGATGGGTTTATTTCTATTTATTTATGGCCCTGTTTACACTAATAGGTTTTAGTTTTAAAATGCATAAGGTTTGCTACGATTACGCCATCCGTCCACACTACACCAGAGTTTTCGAGCCCTGAAAACGGAGCGTTTTGGAAACGTTGGAGAGGCTGTTTTCATTCTAAAACGCTGTTGCTCCATGTCAGTGTGGATGGGGGAAAACGGAGACATCTGAAAACGGAGGCGGGGCTGCAGACATTCACCTCTTTGATTGGAGCTTTTTCTCAATATTAAGTAGCCTACACACAGTTCAGTCCTGCATCCTCTCCTTCAGACTTTGCAAATTTGATATGGAAAACAAACTCCCGAGTGTGTTCTTTAAAAAGTCATTCACATCACCCTGGCTATGCTGTTTCACTTTCTTAACAATAAAATGAAAACATGACATAACATGACATAACATGACTGGCTATTTTCATTTTGATATTAGCAACTTAACAGACACCAAAAATGTTGAGGTGTCGTGTAGATAATATGCATCTTAATGCATATTTATAACAAAACAGAGCCTTACTGCCTCCTTTCATTTTCATTGAAAATACAAAACATACCCTCTCTTTCATTGAATATCAGTTTTAATAATTAATAATGGCCATAATATAAGTATAACGCAGAATAAGTTTATACAATAGAGAAAAAAAAGGCAAGCAATCAGTCTGATGCGCAGAATCAGTGTACGCGGTTACATTAATTAAGATATTAACCTAACTTATATTTGCCCTCAGCCAAAACACGTTACCTGAGAACAAGTAATAGATTCAAAAGACCAAAGTCGGGGAATATGTAATTAGATATAGACAACAAAATGAATTAAATATCACGTTTAACAAATATAGTGAGATTAGATACAGTCCGACGTGCACAACTCTCATATGGGTATGTGCTTAAAGCGCGCTGCAGTGCATGCCAGAGAGTGTGTGTGTGTGGTCACATGATGTGTGTTTTCACAGTTTTAATGTAGACAGATAGCTGTTCAGAAACGCTGGGTGAAACGCTAGTGTGGACGCGGATCGTTTTCATTCTAAAACGTTGTTTTAAAACTAAAACGTACTAGTGTAAACGGGGCCTAAGATTGAAACAACAACCCACATTTTCTTAGAGTGTGAATCCCATGTGCATCTCTACCAAATTAAGCAACACAGACTAATTGTGAAAATGTACCCCTGTATACATTTCTGGAAAGTGCAAATTATGTAGCCAGAGGTACGTCTAGCTGCATTTCGCCTTTAAAAAAAAACACTACGGGGCGGTATAATGCAGCCAACGGCTTCTGTTTCTTTTTTCGCAACCAGCTTATCTCTGTGTGGATGGCTTTTCCACTGTTACCAGTTTGCCCAGTGGCTCGCCGTATACGCCAATGGACTTGACCGCAATGACAGGGTTTGAGTCCGGTGAAGAACAATTCCAGACAAACAAGTAAATAACAGGGTGAGAACATGGTAAGATCTTAAAACGTGGTAAAAATTTCTTTTTCTGGATTTCTTTTGAAAACACTGTTGGTTAGGTTTAGGGTAGACAGTGGGCAGGAGAATCGGTCGGTCAGTCAGTCAGTCGACAGAGGCCTCTGGTGAAATAGCAGACGCAAATGGCACTCGGAGGAGAAATTTGAGAACTAAAAAATAGTACACAGCGGTCTGTGGTGGATTCGCGAAAACAAAAGCAAAAAGAAACATACCTCCTGGGATGTATTTCAAACTGTCCAGAAACGTATACAAAGGTACATATCAATAATGAGCCTTGGCTGAAATTGGCTGAAAATCCCATCTATAGAGCTAGATTCCAGTCTTTGGATCTACCAAATTAGGATCTCTTAATATCTACCCTTAAAATAAAATGGTATATAGTCAGTTCTGCAAGATTTTTTTTATCAGCCAAGCATTTGTCAATATGCTCCAACAAAAATAGTAGGATAAAAAAAAAAGTCCTGATACACCTCTTTTTGAGTTCAACATATTAGTCTGTAACCTTAAATTCCTAAATATAAAGGTTCTGTATTGCTATTGAGAGCTTCATTAACAACCATTTACATTCAAAGACAATTCTATTGTTCAAAATGTTCTTTACAGTGGACACTATTTCTTTAGAGTCCTTAGATATGTCACACTAATAAAAAAAAATATTTTAAGTACTGTTTACTAAAAGAATATTTAGAAAACCAAAAAATGGTTCTTCTATTGCATCACTAGAGGATTAAACTATCTAGAGATTATGCACTATTATATATTCCATGCACTATACAAATTCCATAGGGATGGGGGAGGGCTTTGTGTGAACATTTTGAACGTTAAAGGGGTAGTTGACCAAAAAAATAAAGATTTATTCACCCTTAAGTGGTTCCAAATCATCAAGTTTTATTATTCTGTTAAACACAAAAGAAGATATTTTGATAAGAGCTGTAACCATTGACTTCCATGATAGGAAAAACAAATACAATAGAAGTCAATGGTTACAGGTTTCCAACTTTCCTCAAAATATCTTCTTTTGTGTTCAACAGAAGAAAAAAAAAACTCTAACAGGTTTGGAACAAGTAAAGGGGAGACTGAACGACAATAGATTTTTTTATTTTTGTGTTAACCATGCCTTTAGGATGCTTTTTTCTACTATAAAGAACTGGAGAGGTTTAGTTTGTTATTAGTTCTTCTTGAAACTATTAACACACACAGATATACTCCCTCAGGAGAAATCAGTTCTGGACATTTTACAGGGCATTTGCATTGGTGAATAGTTTTTAATAATCATTTAAAGCGTCAATGTGGTCAAATAGGTCATGTAAGACACGTGTAAACTTAAATGAGTAAAACGTAACGTGACAAGAGCCAAGTCAACAAGATCTGACCTAGACTTTAAAAAGGTCATCTTAAGTCAAGGGGATATAATGCAGTCAAATGGTGCATTGTGGAGAACACCTGGGCAGGCGGCCCGCAGCACGCTGTTTTCTGTCATTTCATCCATTTCTCCTTTGTTGGGTGTTTGAGGTCAAAGCCCAGCACCCAGCCGCTCTTAGCTAACCACTGACCCCTGAGCAAACTGCCTGCGCTCTGACTACAGTTAGGACTTACGGCTTATTTTCACAGCTGTAACAGCAGAAGTGGATAAATGTTGAAAGGCTGCCATTTCTGCAAGAAGGAATGCGGCTGGTCTTCAGCTTTTTACAAGAGTTTAGAGGCCAGTCAAGGTCTAGAACATTCCTCCTGAAAACTCTAGAGTTCAGGCATTTTACAGTGATACCATCATTGTTTATTGACTCACTGTGAAACACAAAAGATGCTATACTGAAATTGAGTGAAGCAAGCTAAATATAAATATGCATTTATATGTAGTAGTGCTGGGTAAAGATTAATTGCGACTAATCGAATCCTAAATAAATGTTTGTTTTAACATAATATATATGTGGATTTATACATACATAATAAATATACACATCACGCACACACTCACTGGCCACTTTATTAGGTACACCTGTCCAACTTCTCGTTAACGCAAATTTGTAATCATCCAATCAAATGGCAGCAACTCAATGCATTTAGGCATGTAGACATGGTCAAGACGATCTGCTGCAGTTCCAACCAAGCATCAGAATGGGGAAGAAAGGTGATTTAAGTGACTTGGTTGTTGGTGCCACACAGGCTGGTCTGAGAATTTCAGAAACTGCTGATCTACTGGGATCTTCATGCACAACCATCTCTAGGGTTTACAGAGAATGGTCTAAAAAAAAGAAAATATCCAATGAGCGGCCAGAGGTCAGAGAATGGCCAGACTGATTTAAGCTGATGGAAAGGCAACAGGAACTCAAATAACCACTCGTTACAACCGAGGTATGCAGAAGAGCATCTCTGAAAGCACAACATGTCAAACTTTGAGGCAGATGGGCTACAGCAGTAGAAGACCATGCCAGGTGCCACTCCTGTCAGCTAAGAACAGGAAACTGAGGCTACAATTGACACAGGCTCACCAAAATTGGATAATAGAAGATTGGAAAAACATTGCCTGTCTGATAAGACTCGATTTCTGCTGCAACATTCGGATGGTAGGGTCAGAATTTGTAGTCAACAACATGAAAGCATGGATCCATCCTAAGATGTACCTAAATAAACTGATAAAGTGACCGGTGAGTGTAGAGTACAGTATATCAAAACTGGATTCAATTAATCACGATTATTATTTTCCAGCGCTAATATGTAGTCATCCATATAAAAAATTGTTTACTGCGACATGCCTCAGGTGAATAGAAAAAAAACAATAATAATTAACATATAATACCATACTTCAGCCAGTCGATTTAAGAATCTGTATGGATTACATAGTTTTTTCTGGAATGTTAAGTGTAAATTTTTAATTATAAATGTCATAAGTTATCATGGTGTCCACAGGGTCTTAAAAAATCTTAATGTCTTAAATGTCAGGCCTTAAAAAGTCTTAAATTTACTGAAATATTGCGTTGTGTGTCTTAAATCATTTTAAACAGGTCTTAATTTTACTCTGTCCAAGTAAAGCTACCCAATCGGGCCAACATTCATCCATCACCAACAATCCAGTTAATTAAACCTTTTTTAATTTAAGTTTATATTTAATCAAACTCTTAGTTCTTATATACATTTAATTTATTACTCAGATGTTAAAATTTGAATTACAAGCAATGAAAATATTATTACCATTTTTAATAATTGTTTTTATAGAAATAGATTTCAGATTGTAAATTATTCTTGTGATTTAAACCTGCATTTTCTGAATCCTTCACACTTAAATGTCAGATTCAAACACCAAGACAAATATATATACTATATCATTTCCAAAAAATGATGGATGATGAAACGTTTTATTTGCAATTTGGAAGAAACTGAATCAGACCTTTATAGAATAAAACAAATATTAACATTTTAGTACTCATGCTTAATAAATCAAGTCAATCCAGAGAAGCGTCTATAAAGACCTCAAGGCAGCTCAAAATATATCAAATGTTTTTCTCAACTAGAGCTTTTAGGAGTACTGTAGGTACTGTAAACCCACTCTGGATATTTCAGATCATCTTATCAATGTCTCTCAGTCTGTAACCTGGACTTGTTTACTGTCCCATGAGAGGTTATAAGTACATATAGGTTTTCATAACACACTGTAACTCATGCTCTCAGCTAGGGCAGTGGAAAAATCACTCTAGTAGACCTCTATGTGACGTCAGGCATCGGTAGCTCTTCTCAGACTCACACCTAACATATCACCTGTCAACAGCTTCTGTGAAATCCAGCCCACTCCATCTGCCCGATTATGGAGCTCAAACACTTGAGTGCTCATCCTGGTAACTATAACAATGAAAAACAACCCTGGAGAAGACACCTGTGTAAAAATGGTTGATTTGAAATAAAAAAAAAAAGAGATGTTGAAAGTCAGTGACACTTGGTGAACGCTTGACTACTGTAATTTGACTTGTTCACCAATTAGCATGTTTATTTATCCGTAATCATTAGTTGCTTAGTGATCCTGTTGAACCAGTGTTAAAGTGTTCTCATACACGTGCGTTTATATTTCTGAATTGTTTAAAGCCCTTATTAACCTAAATTCTCATAGATCACGTTCTGTACCCTCAAGACACCCCAAGACATTCATCTTCGAAACAAATTATTTTATTGCATCATTTTAAAAGTATTTTAATGTGTCTATGTGGCTAACATTTTCAAGTTTCAAAAAGTATTGCAAAATTAATCCATATGAATCAAAGGACTTTAATCCAAGACTTCTGAGGAGACGCAGTTACTTTATTGAACAGACACTGATCATCCAAGTTTGTAGCTGCGTTTCCATGTGTTTGAATATGCACATAAAAAAACGATTAATAGAAACAAGATGCGCATAAATTTCGAAAATGTGCAGGAAAAAATGTAACTGAGTAGGATCAACTTTTTATTCAATAAGAAAAGATGCACATAAACTACGATAGAAACACTTTTACCGAACAAATTCCAGTATGCGCATAAAAAGGTCAGATGATTTTGTTATAAGAAATCATGTGATGATATAAATGCGTGTGAATGGACAAAACAGCAGACTGAGCACATTGTAAAACATAAAAATGTTGTTTTAGTTAATCTAAAATGCCTTAACCATTTTACTATTAATGTTATTATATTATTAATTACATGCAGAATTATTAAGAGTCTTAATCTCTTATTAAGGTTAATTGCGTGCCGGCATTGTCTTCTGAGGCGCAAGGTATTTATTAAATAAAGAAAAGATTTAAGTAGTGTCTCCTACCGCAGCTAATTCTGTTTTTATTGTTGATATTTGGTGTCAGCTAATCAGGAAGTGACGATTTTGTTCTCTTTGACTCATTGGATGGAAACGCTGCTTCATTCGCACGTCTTTTATGTGATATTCCTGTTTTGTGCATAAAGTTAGCTCACATTTCTTGATGGGAACATAGCTTGTGATAGTTGCTATTGTGCTGGGTTAGGCCTGCTTATTTTTTCCTCCAAACCTATAGTTCCTATAACTTAAATTGATGTGTTAACTGTTGGTATTTCAGGCAATAATTCTATAATAAATTTCTTATGTCTTGTAACTTTAAAGAGCCCATATTATGGGTTTTTGAAAATGACTTTTCATGCAGTGCGTAAGAGCTCTAAGTGAATGAAAACATGGAGCTGAGGTTTAAATCTGAAAGTGCACCCTTTATAAAGATATTTTCTCTCTCTCTCTCACTCAAAAAAAAAGAGTCTACTCAGAGTCGTTTAAATTATGTGGCGTTATGTACAATCTTTAGCCATTTTGTCATGATGTCTGAAAAAAAACATTACCCTGCCAACTTGTCCTGCACAAAGACCTGGTAAAACTTAGGGCTATTCACATATCACATCTAAAACCACTTGGAAAACACGACACCTGCCTCTTCCTTTACAATTTCAATCCACATCTGAGCTTGTGCCACCATCAGCTGTTCTTACACACCAGACGCAGAGAGCACTGCACTATAATTTGAACCCATTCACTTTCAATGACTTGAGCAGCGCTTGAACAGAACGCACCTCCAATGAGTGGTGGTCTGGTCAGTATTCAAAATAGTTCAACTGTGTCCTATAATGCTATGTCGTTGCTATGATTTAGAGTTATGGTTAAGAATAGAGCAATATGCTGGTTTTCCTGCATTAAGCTCACACATGTACTCCATACCATGGCTGCTTGTTGATTCAACACTGTCTTGATAAGCCTCGATAGGCATTTTGTTTCCAACTACCGCTACACACAGTAGATCAATCACAACAGACTGCATCATCAAAACAATCACGGCAGATTAGCGTTACGCAAAGGAGGGGTTTGGAAAAATGTATGGCTGAACAAATAATTAGGGAGTCATTAAGATAATTACATAAAATAAATGCATATTATAAGACAATAAAAGTCTTTTTTTACCTCAAATGTATATCAGCCAGTTGTTGGAGACCCCCAAAACTAAACTATGACCTTTTATAATGCATAATAATAGGGCCACTTTAAAATACTGTGCTGTTTTTATTCCATGGCAAGCATTCACCAAAATAGAGGCCACTATTTCCTATTGTGGTGGTTAGACTCCTGAAGCATGAGCTAATTTAGTTATTAACGCCTTAATTTATAAGGCATTAATATAACTAAAATTGTTCCTGCGAAGGGGCACATCAAAAAGTGAGCTTTCAGTCTTTCGAATGAGAGGTTAAACCGAGGTCCTGACTCTATGTTGCCATTAAACTTTCCATGCTGCCACTTGTACAGTAGGGGAACAGTAGGGGAACAGTAGGGGAATAACCCCAGTTGTCCCTCCTTCAGCCCTTACAGATCATTACCTCCCAATCATCCTCATCCACTGAATTGGTTATATCTCCATTTCTGTCCCCAAAATACCATATCTGGATGACTAACGTGTAGTCTTTTACTCATTTGAAAAGAATGTACTGATCAAAATACCTATAAAAAAGGGTTTTCAAGGCTTGGCAAAATGTGATCATCTTCTGCATCTTCAGACATATGCATTGGTCAGAGTTGTCTCATTGGCTGCAGAGGTTGGAGAGCGCAGCTTTCCCCCTGCCCATGGAGTCTTAGTTATATGTGGAAACTTACTGCAGATACTTTGTCCTTGCCGTGTCGAATAACAGTGGTGCTCCTCCGGGGTGTTTTCCAGCTTCTAAAGTGACAAGTGCTTGTACTGAGACTTTAACATCAAGTCTTAGCATTTTACATTTGTGAACGACAAGTGGAAGAACTCTGGGAATGTATAGTATAAAGACGTAGTTCATCCTAAATTCATGTCAGTCCAATCATGTATGCCATTTTTCAGTAGAACATTTCTTCTGTCAACTGTTTGGTTACCAACATTCTGCTGTATTTTCAAAACTTATTAAGAGAGTAGTAACAAAGGCTATTACTTCAGATTACTGACCCCTCATATAATCCTTGTTGGCATCATAAACATAGAATCTTCCCATCTAGCTAAAAATACGTTTCGTCCCGTCTTCTATAGTCTTCCTGTCAGCGGACCTAGTTATTGCACTTATTTCCAAGATGAGCTAATGTTGTTGTTATACGTGTTAACTGAAAGATTCACATTCTCTCAGCACTAAAGCATGCACATGGGTTCATAATTAAGCAATGCCATTGTCCTTCTCAAGTTAAATTTGAACAGTGGTGTGAGGGGTAGAGCGGGGAAACCTTTTTCTGACTAGGAGACCCAAGCCAAATTCACATGCTAAAAATAAAGCTGGATCAGCCAGGGCAGTATTAGTAGAGACTGGTACTCAGAGAGTGAACACAGTCAAGCTCAGATTTGGCACAGGGACTCAGTTGCAAGAACAGCACTAGTCTCAGCAGTCAAGTCTACTGCCTCTCTGTGAGCACTCAATCTATTGCTCTGTAAGATTTTCAGAGAGGACTTTTGCTTAACTTTTAGTACGGTCTCTGCTAATGCCAGTGACACATTTGGGTATTTCAGAATCCATTCTTTGTGTCTGGAAGATTGTTCAAAGGCCGATATTGATGCGGAGAGACTCCAACAATCTGGATCGCTCTGTCCTTTGGCACATCCAGTCTACTCTACATCCTAAATCTCGAAATGTAACCTGGAAATGGCGCCTTAACTCCACTTTTGAACGAAGAGTTTTATTATTTTTCTGCCATACGTGCTCTTGAGGCGAGGACTATACTGCATATTTCAAGGCAGATATTGCAGGGTTATCTTTGCAATATTGCTAGCTGTGTTGAGGGTTGTACATCTAACTCTTTCACAGTATTCAATTTGGACAAGCCACAAGGAGGTCAAAATGCGTGAGCTTCTTCCTATCCCAGTCAAGGAGAGGAAAGAGAGGGAGCGAATAAACAGCCTTCCTGCGCCGATTTCTGTCCCAACATTCCCTATTACATACTCCATCCAAACCTCTAAGAAGTTTCCCTTTTTCCACTTCAAAAAATGCAGATACGAGGCAGAGAATGCCTTCTTCTCCAACCTGAAGCTGGTGGACTTCAACATTATCGACACCTTGGGCGTTGGAGGATTTGGGAGAGTTGAGCTGGTAGGATGGCCCATTCTGTTTGCCTTTTTTTATGTTTTCATATTCAAATTCAATTTCATCAACTACTTCTAGCACTATAAGGTGATTGCATATGGTGTAGATGCCTTGTGGTATTCTGGTAAAAAGAATCAATACAAACATATTGTGCTTAATACCTTAAATATGGACATGCTTAAATTAGAGCAGGGCATACTGGATGATGAGCTCTGATGTTTTCTGTAGTGCCACAGATCAGGTCTGGGAATGCTGTAACTCTATTCAGGGTAACTTTCCACAACAGAACTAATAGGGCAGACATCTGACTTACTGCCATACAAAGTTCAAGAAGACTATCTATCTAGATGGACAGATGGACGGATGGATGGATGGATAGATAGATAGGCAGACATGTATTTAGCCACAAAAACAACAACAACAAAAGGTATATTACAGTAGGTAACCTCAGTAGACAGATAATACCTGGTTATCTTGGTTGGATGGGCAGATGAATACAGATAGATTTGTATGTGCACTAAAAATACTGGGTTATTGGCTAACACTTTATTTTGATAATCCCTATTGCACATTTTGTTGACTAAATGTTGCATTGCAACTACATGCCAATAAAATATAATTTGAGTATTAGTAGACTGTCTGCTTAATGTCTGCTGATACTGTTCCTTCAACAGAAATTTAACTGACTATAAAAAACTTTACAGGTACGTGTCAACTTACACTAACCATAACCCTAACCCCAACCTAACAGTCTACTTATAATCTATTAAAGATTAATTGGCATTTAGATGCAATGTAACTTAAATTCGACAAAATGTGTTGAAGGGACCATCAAAATAATGTGATACCGGTTTATGTAACCCAACTATGGACAAACACAACCGTTGGGTTATACCAAAAAGTTATATTTAATTGAAAAAATGAATCCAACATTAAGTTATAGCAGTGGATCTTAATTCCGGTCCTCGTGTCCCCCCACCCTGTACATTTTGTTTGTCACTCTTATTTGACTAACAAGGATCAGTTCATGGACATCTCTGTTAACAAGTCGATGAACTGAATCAGGTGTGTTAATCAAGAAAGACACAAAATGTGCAGGGCGGGGGGTTTGAGGACCGGAATTGAGAACCACTGGGTTATAGCAGCTCAGCATTTTTTAGAACAGGGGTGCCCAAACTTGGTCCTGGAGGGCCGGTGTCCTACAAAGTTTAGTTCCAACCCCAATTAGACACACCTGGACAAGCTAATCAAGCTCTTACTAAATATACTAGAAACCTCCAGACAGGCGTGTTGAAGGAAGTTGGAGCTAAACTATGCAGGACACTGGCCCTCCAGGACCGGTTTGGGCACCCCTGTTTTAGAGTGTAGGTAGGTAGACTGATTGTTTGTAAGTGACCAAGTATCTGTTTCATCAGTAAATGATGAAGTAGGTTGACACACAGCTACATCTTAGGCAGATGAGATAGACAGATAATATATATACTTTAAGAAATTCTGAGTTGTTGTGGCCTACCACTGGGCTAAATATAGACAAACCCAACATTGGGTCAATTTTTCAATTATATATAAATTACACTTTAACTCTACAGTTGGGTTTGTCTATATTTGACCCAACATTGGGTTACAACAATGCAGCAATTTTGAGTGTAGATGAGTAGGTAGTTGTGCTGTAAGTAGACAGATATGAGGATAGGTAGTTAGTTTAGCTAGACAGACAGGATGGAATTGTTAATATTACCATTTATGTAGAGGGGAAGAAATGATGCAAACTTAGGGAGGAGAGAAAAGGTCCGCATTGCAGATCACATTCTGTTGTAAAGGAAAGCCCAGTGACCGAGGAGGAGGATTCCCCTTTCCACCTGCCTATTTCTGGCACTGCGGCAACATAGTAAAACATGTGGCCTTTTGCTGGAGACTGTGATATATGTTGGTTGTGCTATCCGTTTGCTAGATAGCTCCAGGATCAAGTGAACATGCAAGTGCCTTTGCAGAGACGCAATGTGAAGAATTCCTTCTCAGTCAATCTACTTCAAGGACCCCTAACACATTAATAGACCATGACTCAAGTGCTACTTAAGGAGCACTGACACTTGTTTTTCCATAGGAAAACAGCTTATTAGCACTTTCTCTGTGCTCATTTTTCATGTGTCGGCAGGTGCAGCTCAAGAGTGAAGAGACCAAAACATTTGCAATGAAGATTTTGAAGAAGCGTCACATTGTGGACACACGACAACAGGAGCATATCCGCTCTGAGAAGCAGATCATGCAGGAGGCGCATTCAGACTTCATTGTAAGGTACAAGCTGAAACCCCCTCAGGGTATCTTAGAAGGTCAAATCCTAAAAAAATGAGTAATGGACACAATGTGGTTGTTCTTTCAGGTTGTACAGGACTTTTAAAGACAGCAAATACCTGTATATGTTAATGGAGGCCTGTTTAGGAGGAGAGCTTTGGACCATTCTTAGGGACAGGTAAAACAAACATTGATCTTGTGGTGGTGTTGATGGAGCTTAATCCAGCAAATCATCAGTGCTTTTCTTTGTATATTTATAGAGGATCATTTGAAGACTCCACTACAAGGTTTTACACAGCCTGTGTGGTTGAAGCCTTTGCTTACCTGCATTCCAAAGGAATAATCTACCGAGATTTAAAGCCAGAAAATCTTATTCTGGATCACAGAGGATATGCCAAGCTTGTGAGTATAAATTCGAAGTACCTTCTTATATAAGAAAACACATTCTGAAGCTGTCAGAGGAAGGGGCTTCTCATCTGATTGGTCAACAATTTGTATACACCCCTGAGTGCATGATGAGTCATTGATTTTTTTTTATTCATTTACTTTAGAATAATGAACACATTAGTTCTTGCCTGAAGGACACAGACTAAAGATGCACATTTTTTATTTTAACACTGTTTGTCTCTTATAGGTGGACTTTGGCTTTGCCAAAAAGATTGGATTTGGAAAGAAAACGTGGACTTTCTGTGGAACGCCGGAGTATGTAGCCCCAGAAATCATACTTAATAAAGGCCATGACATCTCTGCAGATTACTGGTCATTGGGAATTCTTATGTATGAACTCTTGACTGGAAGGTAAAACGTGTGTAAAAACATATCTACAAGTAAAAAACGTTTTCAGTTTACTCTATTTAATCTTGTAAAAACTATGTGCATTTCTTGTGCAGCCCCCCATTCTCAGGACCAGATCCAATGAAGACATATAATATCATTTTAAGAGGAATTGACATGATAGAATTTCCAAAGAAGATCACCAAAAATGCCGGAAATCTCATTAAAAAACTATGCAGGTGAGTGGATTTCCTGATGTTTAATCTGTGCTGATTAGTGGATAAATGTTTACACATGAATGCCTTTTTATGACATCAACCTCAAATGTTCTGCTGTTAAAGGTGTTGCGCTTTAACACAGTTATACCTGAGGTTTAATAAAAATCCATAGTGTAAAATTATTTTCCAATATATCATTTCCTCCAGGGACAATCCGTCTGAGCGGTTAGGAAACTTGAAAAATGGAGTGAAAGACATCCAAAAGCACAAGTGAGTATTATAATAATAATTTTACAAAGCACTACAGTTTGCTTTTTTTGTAAAATGACAGATAATTTTTTTTCTATTACAGATGGTTTGAAGGCTTTAACTGGGAAGGACTGCGGAAAGGAACTCTCATTCCTCCAATTATTCCTGATGTGAGTATTCCACGTCTACCCAGGCTTGTACAACTTTAAAAGTGTGAATTTTAATCAAATTGACAATTAAAATCACTGCATAAAAAAAAAAATTTGCAGCTTGTTTTAAGTGCTTATTTAAAATTAGCTGAATGTCGGCATCAGTAGCCTAGTGGTTAAGTGCGCTGACATATAGCACCATAATGCTCACGACGACCTGAGTTCAATTCCCAACTTGAGGTCCTTTGCTGACCCTTCCCCTCTCTCTGCTCCCAATACTTTCCTGTCTGTAACCTTCACTGTCCTATCCCAATTAAAAGTGAAAACCCCCTAAAAAAAGTAAACACAATTCCAGAGTTTTATGCACAATCCACTTAAACTTGTAAAAACGACTAAAATAACTTAATCGATTGGTGTTGAAACAGCATGAAGGATTTGTGTGGAACCCTGCATTTTTTGCAGTGTAATTTGCTATTTGGTCATTTGTTTTTATACTTCCAGGAGAATTAAAACAGATTAGCATTTTGTCATGAAATCATACACAATTTACAGATAATCAAAGGTAAAGAATTTTACCTTTTGGGGGAAAAATTGTGATTATGATGTAAAAAATAAAAACATATTTAGAGGGTTGTAAAATAAGTTCAGTAATAATAAATAAGTACAGACAAACTACATTATTATCATAAACAAGTGTTTTAAGAATAAAAAATATATAATAAATGTTGTATAAACAATTTAGGTACTTAAAAATGAATACAATTAAAATAATTGATATTTGAATTAAATACTAATTTATACTTTTTTGTATATTAGAAATTAAATTATCCAAGCATACATTGTAAGAATAAAAATAACGAATTAAAAAAAATGTAAACCAAATAATTTAGGGATTTTAAAATAAAATTATTTAAATTTAATACGAATTTATGTAGTTTTGTGTTCCAGACATTATTATCTTAAAAATTATGCTTGGATAATATTTTAAATTGATTAAATTATTTAATTGATTAAAAAAGTATAAATCAAATAATTAATAATTATAAAATTTATCAAAGTTATTTCAATTTAATACAAATTTATGTAGCACATCATCCAAGCATACTTCTTAAGATAATAATGCATAAAAATTTGTAAACCAACTAATAAAAAAGTAGGAATTTTTAAATTAAATACTAATTTGTTTTGGGTGGCGCAGTGGGTAGCACGATCGCCTCACCACAAGAAGGTCACTGGTTTGAGCCTCGGTTGGCAATTCTGTGTGGAGTTTGCATGTTCTCCTCGTGTCATGTGGGTTTCCTCCGGGTGCTCTGCTTTCCCCTCACAAGTCCAAAGACATGTGGTATAGGTGAATTGGGTATGCTAAAAATTTATCATATGTGTGTGAATGAGTGTGTATGGATGTACACCTGGAAGGGCATTCGTTGTGTAAAATATATGCTGGATAAGTTGGTGGTTCATTCCGCTGTGGCGACCCCAGATTTATAAAGGGACTAGGTCGAAAAGAAAATGAATGAATAATTTGTTTTGTATTAAGACATTAAATTATCCAGGCTCAATGTTTTTTTGACTGCACCATTGTATGTGTGACATTCACCTTGCTTTCTCAATATTTGCCCATCTAACCACCCATTTCCCCTGTTCACGCATCAGGTTGCAAGCCCAACTGACACCAGTAACTTTGATAGCTTTCCTGAGGACAACGAGGACCCTCCTCCCGATGACAACTCCGGCTGGGACACCGATTTCTAAAACTGAAACCCAAAACATGTCCTGCCCTGGAGCATCCCATGCGGTTCATCATCCCAAAGATGAACAATGAAGACGTCAAGCCCAGCTCTGTGACACCAAGTTGCCTTGCCCATGCTTCTGTCCCACGGAGAAACTGGGGGCGTCCCAGCTCCCGCCGCACCCCGTGACAAAACTGTCCCAATAATACAGACAGGAGTATGTATTTACGACACAGCCTTGCATATGGACTCATGTCTTGCGCTGGATCTGATATAAAAAAATGAGCCCTTCACAGTTTTATGTTTGACAGATTGCACAAGCAGCGTTTTCTAAAAACAGAGACACGACTGTGATGCATTTTCATTTCTGATAGAATTATATGGTTATGTTTAAATGCATTTGCAACAAAGACTCTGTGACATACTTGCAAAGGCCTT
The DNA here is from genome assembly GCA_903798205.1 of Danio tinwini. NCBI lineage: Eukaryota > Metazoa > Chordata > Actinopteri > Cypriniformes > Danionidae > Danio > Danio tinwini. The sequence continues at coordinate 7,109,682 of CAIGQZ010004081.1, forward strand.
GTTATAGATATAAACTGATTGGTTTAAATTAATTTTAAAGTAAAGTTTGTCCTTTTTTGAATGCATACTCCTCTTGAAGGAATACTTCACCCAAATTTTTATCAGAATCAAATCTAATCTTCTGTGAAAGAATGATGGTAAACAGTTTTGGTTCCCATAGACTTCCATTGTAAATACAGGGTTCCCACTCTTTTATAAACAGCAAATTCAAGGACTTTTCATCATCATGATTTGAGTTTTTGCAATGTTTAACCATAAAGTTACCAAAACATGTATTATTTATGTGTGTTTTATCATTTAATTCAGGCAAAAGAAATTAAATTTTCACCTTTAATTAATTGCATTTATACTCCACGGTGTTCTTTTACATTTGATTATAAAATTTGTGCATCTAAACATAGCTAGACTTCCAGAAAATCATGTAGCACTGTATATTTAGTTTGCAGTGTTGTTGCTGTACTATATTTCTCAATGTTTGGTTTATTTTAGTTTAATATAGACGCACTCTCTTACAAAATCATCCCAATTTTAAAAATTATGAATTCTTTCCAAACAGACATATTTATTTCATCTGGTGAAATTATATATTCACCAAAGCAATATATATAAAAATAACATATCGCAATGTCATTTTTTTTTAATATCGATGTACAGTTGCTAAAATAACACCATAAACTAATTTCATTTCAATTTGTTTTAAAGCACTTTAAAAGCCTTGAATCCATATGTCTAACATTTAAGTACTTTTAAGAAGTGTGGGAACCCTTTAAATACAATGAAAACCGGGTCTGTCTGAATACTTCAAAACATTACACAGAAAAAAAAGATCAATCGTTTTTGTTTATTATGAACAATATGAGTTTGAGTAAATATCATTATTGTGTGGACAAAGTTTATTTTGCAAGTAACTTAAAAGACTCTGAATGTGTTGTTCTTTTTTTAAATCTCAAAGTAAAAAAAAAAATCCAACTGAATACAGTTTGTGCACCACTAGAGGGCAGACTTTGTACTAAAATTCACACCGACTCTACTCCCAGTGACGTCCCATGGCCTCAGATTTGTTTATGAAGTTATCAGCTCTGTTATTGATACCAGCCAGAACATTTTCTCCTATTATTTTCACTAACCATAATCATGACGAGAAGACTGCCTGTGGGCTAATACTAGCTTGAACACAAAGTGCTGTACTGGAAAAAAAAAATTAAGTAATCTTATTTATTGTAGGACCAGAGGTAAATATTTCTGTAAATATACACATATACAGTGGTAATAATATTTTTGTGATATTTGTAGAGATTTATTGTCACAGTTCTATTGCTTAGGGGTAAGCTTTTGGTTTGGAATACATTTGATTTGTATGCTCTTTTTAGTAGTTCTCTTTACTTTTCAAGATGGATATTCTGCTCACTATACATACATCTTTTAGCATTATTGTAAGTGCCTTAACACAATGGCATCCAGAATTCACCCTGCTTGTTTTGATGCTGCACGCCTCAAAATGTTCTTCTCAATCGGTTGTGGCATTTTTTTTTAAAAAGGTACAGAGATTTATATGCCATTTTCTTACAATAAAACATCTTTCAAAGTACTGCCTAGACATAAAGGCTTTTTTTGGGGTAATTTGCACCTGCAAGTTGGTTATTATTACAGTTCAGGATGTCTTGCAAACAAGACTTGCCCTACAAACAAGATTTAGCTGGAGGTGTTAGCGCTCTGAAGGGTCTGACTCATATCAGCTGGTGATAATGCTCTGTAAACATCTGCCCTCCCCTCATCACAACAGATAAACACATGAGCATGGCAGCTCTTCATTGCCAGCAGACATCAAAAGACGTAAACCCAGGGGGTAAAGAAGACATCTTTGACCTCCGGTTCACAGCAAAAGCATCAGTCAATAGATGTTTCCAGTCAAAGATGCGAATTAGACTTGTGTGCAAAACTGGAATATCGCATAAAACATTTGAGAGTAAATCATCCAGTCATAGAAATCTAAATCATTACTACCTGATAAACTGAAGCCACCACTGCGGGCCGTTTGTCCTTATAATAATTTACTTTAAGAAGAAATGCAATAAACATGTGTAGGCCTGTCACAATAATCAATATATCGACTTATCGTACAACACATGGACATGACCTCAATCATTTTATGTGTATCGCCCATACATAAAAAACAATTCTAGCAACATTTTAGCTGTCCAACCTCTCTATCTCTATTGGAAGTGCCAGTATCAGTATGGTTAAAAATAACACTATAGTATTTACTATAAATTACTTTAGTGTAGTTTCATGTGGGTGTCTGACATCTGAAAAAATAGATCTGGTATATCGCAGCCTCTGTTACTTTTTACCTTGCACTTTTTTGTTAACATTTATTATTATTTATTTAGGATATGCGTTTCACATTCTGATTCCAATGGCTAGTTATTAAATTGTTAAAATGGCTATAGCTAAATTAAATATTGTTAAAGTAAAATAGTATGTTTTCTTTGAAAGAGTGTGGTTGCATTATGATGCTATTATATTGTCATTATACAGGGTGATTCAAAACGAATGCCACAACTTTCGGGTTGATGTCACTCGAGTGTCATATTGAACATCTACGAACTTGTTTTCTACTAAATAAAACTTAAGGTACTCTTCACATTGATTAATTAACCAAGGTTCCATCATGTTTCTTTGATTAAATACAGATTTTCAAAGTTGTGGTATTCTTTTTGAATCACCCTGTATGAGTGGCATAAAAAGGTCTTAAAATGACAATAATATCGTTTATCGCAATATATTTTGATGCAATATATCAAACAACAAAAAATTGATATCATGACAGGCCTAAATGTGCGTAACAATAGTGAACCACTTTGATGACAGCCTTTAGCTGAGGGATTTTATAATGACCAAAATAGAATTTCAGATGATTTACATTGTGTTTGTCCATTACTGACACCCCATTGTGCTTATTTTTTGCATCACCAATCTGTTAAAACAAAATCACATTACTTTTTTGATGTGAATGCTGGAATATTTTCCACTGTAGTTTATTCACATTTTTTCTTATCGGACAGAAAGTTGAGCACATATAATTTCTCTTCATGCAAATTTTCTAAATGTATGTGTGCATCTTGGAATTACTACTAAGCGATAATCAAAAATGTGCATAAAATAGGTGGATCAAAACATAGGTAATGACATATTTACTAATAATAAACATCTTTAGCAATACTCGTTCTGGTCATGACTAAAAAAAATCTGTAAATTAGCAGCTTTCTGTATTTTGTGATCCATGTTTTTATTTTTTATATGCATTTGAACTGCATTATGGGGGCTTGATCTTTCTTCCAACAACTTCTAACCTTGAAAAGTGCAAAAAGGTGACTTGTATTAACATTTTTAATTAGTTTAAAGTGATATATTGTCTGGGTTGGTGTTGTATATAACACTACAAAAACCTTGTAGTAATCTGCCAGTATATTTTCTGTTATTTTACACGCTTCTTTTTCTATATATAATTTCTTATACATTACATTATTTCAAATTACTAAAATGTCAACAAAAGTCACTCTGTTAACTTGCAGAGTTAAATTTTCAACATCAAAAGTCAACAGAGCAGAGATTAAGGTCCCATAATGCAATTCATAACGTAAACTAACAGAAAACACTTAAATACAGAAACTGAGAGATATTGTTTTACACTGTAATAACATCAGCGTACTCTATTGTAAAATTAAATATGCTTATGACTAAAAATTGTGTCACCAAAAAACAATATCAAGAAGCATAATGGACTGGAGGAGAAAAAAAACACTAATTTAAGTTAAATTTAAGTATTTTAAAGACATTTTTAAGACCATTATGAACTAAATTTTGGACTCATAAAGGACTAAACACTAAGGATTTTTTATATAGCCCATATGGAAAAAGTTTTATTTGCCCCATCAAAAAATATTATAACTGAATACATTTAATAATACAATTATATATTAATAATAAAAATATATATATTTTAGATATTTCTTAGCAAAATATTTTAAATATTGTGTAAAAACAAGCAAGCTCTGTTTGTATCCATACACTTTTTTTCAACATAAACTTTCTTTAAATAAAAAAAATAAAAAAATCAATCTGTCCAGGTCGGTGTCCTCAGCAGTATGTACATGGAGCACTTTAAAAACAAACGTTATTTAAAGGAAAATAATTAAACCATTATGATAAATAATTATGGTAAGATAACCTTTTTAAATAAAAAGTTTTATTGAGATGGATTGTTGGTGATTGTATGGGTTTTGGCCAGATTGGGTGGCACTAGAGGAACAAAAGAAAAATAAGACCCGTTTAAAAAAGATTTAAGACCTATAGCACAATATTTCAGTAAACTTAAGACTTTTTAAAGCCTTATATTTTGATTTTGAGATTTAACACATTTTAAGATGTTTTCAGACGCCGCAGAAACCCTATCTTAAAGTGATTAAAATAAAGTGTATAGCCCTACAAGTTTCATTGTCTTATAAACAGCTTCAGAAGTCCCGAAATATGTTAATTTAAAGAAAAATGTCGCTAAGAATAACTGATAGAGATCTTTCCTCAGCATTAAGAGAGATCTAGTTTGTGCTTGATTTGTTTCTGAACACATTACTGCCATTCTTGGGCCAGTTAGTTACAGTAAAGGTATTTGTCCCACTTCAAACGTGAAGTCCAACAAAGAAACAAGTTTGTTTTGGAGAGTCATCAGAGGACATGCATCACCCCCTGCCTAGATACTGTCACACCGAAAGAGGACACAAAGCAAACTACCAAAATAAACAACAAAGCTTGGATTACCTTGATTACCTTAGCATTGCATCTGCAGAACACAGCACAAAAAAACATACATGTGAATAATAACTACTTGCAACTCTATTTTTTTACGCTACAGGGTCTAGTGTGTGTTTGTTCTCTACCTAAACTGCAATTCTGACTAAACTATCCCTTAATAAATCCTATATGTTAGTTTTTTGGTGTAATCTGGCAGGCAAAACTAACTAAAACAGTCCTCTGTTCACAAGTTATCATGTTTCGATTCAGTATGATTCATAGTAGGGCTGCACGATATTGGAAAAATAAGACATTGCAATATTGTTTTTCTGCAATATATATTGCAATATAAATATCAGTTGACAATTCTATCATTCATTTAGACTAATTTGGGATTATTCTGGGTGTGAATCGTGCATAAAATATAATAAACAATTAACAAAAGCATAAATGAACACAACAGAGCAAATATAAAATAAAGATTGCCATTTTTGTTTTCTGGGGAGTACAGAAAATGTAAAATAATTGTAAAATAGCACTCTATTGTCTTAATTGTATTAATAGTTAAATAAACTGAATATTAGGTACAAGGTTACAAATGAGGTTACAAATGATACAATTTTGGGATGCTCGGTTTGATCAGCTGGCGATAATCATATTTTATGACTTGATTGGTACTCAGCAATTTGGCCAATCACATGAAACGATCGCAAGTGTTTGTTTACAGGTTTACAAGCAGAGGAAGATGCATTTTAACTTCGTATGTTTCAAATATGCACTCCAAACATTTTCTTTATTAGCTGTTTTCATCTAACTATTTAAAAAACTTATGCACTTAACTGAGTAGGATAAACTGTTTATTCGATAAGAAAAAATGTGCATAAACTATGATGGAAACACTTTTACTGAACAAATTTCAGTATGCGCATTAAAAAAAGTCATGTGATTTTGTTATAAGAGGTCATGTGAGGATAAAAATGTGTGTGAATGGACAAACTGCATTGTAAAACATCTGAAATATTTTTGGTCATTCTAAAACACCTTAATTTTAGTATTAGTGTTATTATATTAATAATTACCTCCAGAGACTGCTCCGCGTCTCATGCCTTCTAACGCCACACTGTAAAAAATTATTCCGTAAAATTTACGGTAAAAAAAGGCAGCTGTGGTTGCCAGTATTTAACCGTAAAAAATACTGTACAAACCGTAAAAGTAAATTCTCATTTTTACAGTAAACTACCGTATTTTATTAATTTATAGAGGTAAAATGTCTGTATTTTAAATTAGCAACATCTACACATCTTTTGTTACACAGATAGACATGATAACACAGCCTTATGCAGGTGGTGATGAGAAAGTTCATACATAATGAACCAATGCTCATCACAAACAACATTTCTCACAATCAGAAAAGTGTACCAGTGTAAAGAAGGTGCTCAGTGTCATTCACACAGCTACTAAACACCAGTACAGTAACAAGCATAAAATTTAAGCCATGAAATAAACATTGTTTATCAACATTGGATGTAACATAACTCACTAATTTACATTACTGATGGGGAAACAACTAAAAAAGATCCATAGTAATGTCAACAAAAAGCATAAAAAGTGATGTGGCATATAGGGAATTCTGGGAAAGTCAATTTACGGTTATTTGCCGTTTATATTAAGGAAACATACTGTTAACCAGGTTACAGATTTGTACTGTAGCATTTTTACAGTTTTTTACCGTTTAAATCATGACCATTTTTTACAGTGTGTCTTTACCTAAAACTTTAAACATGTATATTATTTGAAATAAAACGGAAAGAAATAAGGAGAATAAAATATAATTTAGGCCTAATCTACTCATTTGGAGCTGAAGCTAGATCCGTCTGCATTTAATAAACGGTATCATTGATAAAATCAGTAATAGCGAAACTGCATATTATTACTATTAAAAAAAAAGCTTATTACCGCATTAAGTCAGTAACTTAGGCAGTAATGCAAAGTAATACATAAGTGAATAAATAGCCTAAATGAACCTGCTCTCATGGTAGGTATGCACAGTGTACAGCCGTACGACTGCAGGCGCCACTGAGCTACAATACGAAGAAAACACCACAGAGATGTCGGTTAACCTTAATAGGATATAGCAAAAGCATTAACGGTCTATTGACCATTGCAACTATCTTTTAAGGGGTTTATATATGCAAACAGCAGTTTAAAAAACAGAACATCGCCTGTTCCAGCACTTCTGAGAGGAACATTTTTATTCATATACATTTTTAATCAAAAGACATAAAATACAAATAGCCTATATGTGTCACTTATTTCAACTTCAAAATGATGGCATGAAGATGTAAATTTTTGTTATGATCTTTGTTGTCAAGCTTTTGTTTAGGCTACTATATAATATTAAGATCTGCAATCTGTAATATCACTTCACCACTTCATTATTCATTTAATCGAATAATGATTCTTTTTCTGTTTCCAAATATTTTGATGGATATTCTGGAAAAAGAAACATGCACTGGTTTTCCATATCACTTAAAATGTATGTAAATGGCACATATACAGCCAATGTTTCCTCTACAAATATTACTGAGAATATTCCATATTCTACTACAAAACTTAAAACCACTTAGCTAACATGCAATCTCATATAGGTCATATAAATTATTAATGGTTGCAATTTACAGTAGGCTATTTAGGCAATTAAGAAATGAAAAAAAATCCTACTTAACAACAACAACAACAACAACAACAATAATATTTATTATTATTATTATTATTATTATTATTATTATTATTATTAATACTATTAAGTAGGATATTGTTTATTTATTTTTATTTTATTTTCGTTTTACTTTTTGAAGGACAATTTGGCATTCAATCCACTGCAGAAATGCTCCAACAGGCCATATCATATAGGGCCTACAGTACAGATATATTTCTTAATAAATAACCTGTAAATTAAAACCATTAACATATGCTATATATATTTTAGTTTTCACAAGTTTGAAAACGTAACAAGAATTTCAAAGTGCACTGCAAGGGAACGCAATTGTCGACATGAAGATCGCTCAAACTGAACTGTAAAAAATATTTTCAAAGCAAATTACACCACATAGAGATGACTTTACTGCTTTATTCTTTTATACCGTTTAACTGTGGAATGTTCTAAATGAATAGGGCTTAAGGGGATAACCTAACTAGAAATAGAACACAGCCAGGAACTATGCTTCTAAACACAGCTCTAGAGGTGTAATTGCAAGCCTTCAAGTGTGCGACAGATTTGGGAAACGCCAAATCAAAGAATTATGTTTGAAACGATGGAATTTGCGACCTTACGATGGTTTTCGGAAACTCCTAGTTCTAACCAATTCTGCAGTAGGCACTATAAAAGAGTAAATCAAGCGACAACAACCCAAATAGCCTAATAGTGAACAAATAATGAAATAGGCGCAACATGGTGAAAGCCAAGCTAACGAGGAGTTTAATTATGGACTAATAAATCTTAAACACTTGAAGCAAAGTTCTGTTCTGCTACTGCAATCTACATGTAGAAAATTAAACACCTACATTTTTTTATATTAATATTTACAACAACAACAACAACAACAACAAAATGATTGTTTTACTATTATTATTATTATTATTATTATTATTATTTTTATTATTATTATTATTATTATAGGACAAACATAATAAATTTTGGAGGTAAATAGACGTAGAAACAGGATGTTCTCTTAACAGTCTTACCACCAACAAAAAATACTAACATATAAACCAAATTTGATAAATGAAGATGCAATATAGACAATTAAAATGTTACAAAACTATGTCAAATAAATAAATAATAGAATATCATGTCTTGCAAAAACTAAGCTAATAAACGGCTTCAGTGTTTCACAAACTTTTACAGCTATTTATGAGTTACATTTGATGTCAAAAGATTATTCTGGAACAAGTGAACACATCAGTGCCTATATGAAAGAATATGCCTAGTAAATTACCATATTGCACTCTATAATTTTTAATAATTTTGAAACCTTAAAAGATTTTACTTATAGCATGCACATTGACCTGTTCCAGTCTTATTCTGCCATCTTGTGGCTCATATAGAAATAACGACTTAATTA
>CAIGQZ010004081.1:7118996-7146695 GCA_903798205.1 Danio tinwini
TTTTTTTTTTTGTCTCTTAAAATAAAAAGGTATTTATTTTAAGAGACATAAAACAAACACTGCTGTTTTACGAGCAAAGTATAGGACTACTCATAAGTTGTGCTAAAGCATGGTTCATAATTTAGTTGGATTTGAATTATTTTCTCACCTCAGGCAAACTTCTCCGACACGACGCGACCTCGGACCGACTGATTAGATATTGTTGATATACAACGTCAGTAATGAGGACAAGCACGCGCCAGACACCCTCAAACACCCTTAATAGTCTAAAAAGACTAATCAAGTCTCAATAGGCAACATGTCCTCTTAGTAGGCCTATTCGGACATGTTTGAACATGCATGCATGCCACATCAAAACTACAAATGATAAGAGTCATTAATTCAGCGTTTTGCATTGACCAAATTGATTCCCGGAACTGAGAAGAACTTACAATAATTGCAACTATTGCACTAAACCGTTAATCATACACCTGTGACTGTGAAAAATATTAATGTGTCTTCGTACGTTTAATAATAATAATAATAATAATAATAATAATAATAATAATAATAATAATAATAATTAACGAATGCGCCTTCGGATAAACGCAATGCCTTTTACGTTTATTGACTGATGTAGTGAATAATACCTTCAAAAGGGTCACTCGAGAGCCCTGGCCTGAATGAGCTGTCATCAGGAATTTTAAAACAGGATTACCTGGCATCCCGCTAAATGAATTTGCTGAGTACAATGTCTACAGAAAGCCGCTAAAAGCCGAGCAAATGGACTGTTTGCGAAAATGCCATCGCTGTGGAAGTCTGATTAAGACACGGGCTTCAGTCCTGTTTGATCTGAGCTCATCAAAGGCTCCTTTACACAAGCTTCATTTTACACCACTGTAGGCTTTGGATGTACAATTAAAACAAAGCCAATAGACAAAGGGATGGGGATGAACCCTGCCAATTCACGTTTAATGAAGTGTATTGAGCGTTTGTCTTGTGCTCGTCTATTAGAAGTGACCCCGTCAACAACATCAAAGACGCTGGTTTTGAGAGTTATCCCGGAGTATTATTGGGCAGGCAGACACTTTGAAATTGTTAAATCATTTGGACAGCTTATGTCCGGCAGTGATATTGCAATGCTACAATTATTCATTCTGTGGTCAAAATTAAGAGCAATAAAATATATTTGCAGTGCCATTTTAGAGTCACATGTACATGTGGGTTGCTCGATTCATTTAAATGATGTTATTAACAAATCAGAATGTTCTAATAATCTGTTAGAAAATTGTAGGATGCATATCAAAACAGATCAATAGATGAACCACGTCACCTAAGAGCGTCCCGTTCTTATCTTAGCTTGCTAATCACGCACTATTCATTTAAAAGCACAGACTGAATGATAATTAATTCGGTAAACTTCTCACTTCTTCTTATTTGCATGTTCACTTTGATCTTTTTGCACTTGTTTAAATCAAACGCATTTCAAAGAGCCCCGTTATGACTGATAAATCAACCTGCATTTCTAATATACAAACTCAGTGGAAAAATGGCAGGAGGGAAATGTGTTTTTTTTTGTTTGTTTGTTTGTTTGTTTAACGAATGACGTCCATTAAAAATATTTTAAATTACATTTATTTTATGTTTTTTTATCTAATTACAATTTATTATAAAACAATGAAATAAACAGACCGCAACAATAAAAATACAATAACAAAGACAATAAAAATACATTTTATGACTTTAACACAATCAATATCTAAATAATAGTCTATTTCCAATATTACAAAAATATTTGTATGTTGATTTGTACTAATAGGTCTGTAGCTCGGGTTTTATTAGTCCGGCTGCAGCAGTCAATTCAACAACACGACTAGACTGCTGTATTTAAATATAGATTAATTATTTTCTTATTCGATAAATAAACAAAATGTTATTTTAAAGTTCCAAAACTCCACAAATATGCGTAATAATTTTTTAAACTGACCATCAACACTAGCACTATAGCCAACATTGTTTCTCGGTTTTCTTTATGAAATTCTTTTTGATTTATTTTCCCATCAAATAAGCATTATTACTGTGGTGGCTGTTTGATGCCAGCTCATAAAGACGTGCATTCACTGATAGACAGACAGCTCATGACACAACGCTTTGAAATTTCATCCAGCCCTTTGTTGCTCACAGCAAGGGGCGGGAGCGCAAACAACCCCGCATGCGTATAAATGAAGCGGCTTGCGCTCATGAGGAATCACAGAAGAGCTCCGCTTACCCCGGGAATACATCCTACAATTCAAGGAATACCAGATCTGACAATGCTGCACATCGCCATGCTCTCTACTGCATGCCTCGTTTTTATGGGCTGCATCAAAGTGGCATCCGCCGCTTCTACGATGCTCAACTCTAACGCTATCAAAGTCGGTTCAGGTGCGGCGAGTTCCAGTCACCCGGTCAGCCCGAGTCCGGACATGTCACCAGCGGACAGCGGCAGTCTGAACTTCGCCCTCGATACACCGCAGGTAAGCATACAAATATGCACATGTCTGACATGGACAGCTGCTTTTACTTGGTGGTTGTTAGACTAACGGTGTATTTCCAACCTCCAGCAGCCTTTAATCTGCGAGAGGGATGAGGAATGCGGCGGAGGCGAGTTTTGCTTCCAGTCTCGCGGTGTCTGTCTCCAGTGTAAGAAGCGCAGGAAGCGCTGCATCCGGGATGCGATGTGCTGCCCTGGCAACCACTGCAGCAACGGTAAGACCAGGCTCTGTGAACGCGGAGAATACACATATTTTCTTTTATGTTATGTAGTCTGATGCTTATAGGAAACGTTGGATACTAATAATAAAATTTTTCGTTCTAGGTGTTTGCATTCCAAACGATCCTGACATGATTCAACAGCTTGGCATGGAAGAGTTTGTGTCCATCGCCCACGAAAACTCTACTGCTCTCATGCCATCGAAAGTTGCGACTCAAGGATCACCACAAAACCAGATGCTGAAAGGTAAACAACGTTATGTTCACATGTTTACATATCACCTAATGATATGTGTGTGGAATAGATTCAAATAGTTTTAATATCTTCAACTCTTTAATTGCAACTTTTTCAATTATTTTTTTATATCAGAAAGGCATGGGTGTTTAAAAATGTATATTGAATATGGTAAAAATAGTCCTAAAGTGTAAAAGACAATTGAAGAGAATGTAATTTTGTCATAATTTATTTACTCTCCATTCACTTGGTCCAAACCAGTTTGAGATATTATTGGATAAGGTGGTATTTTGAAGAAAGCTGGAAACCAGTTGGTTTTCAGCTTTCTTAAAAATATTTTATTTTGTGTTCAACAGAAGAAAGAAATGCATTCAGGTTTGGAACAACTTGAGTGTGAGTAAAAAGTGAGGACAATTTATTTTTGGGTATGTGTAATGTAATAAAATGTATTTTAAAAGGCCATGTTAAAGTGACAATTCACTCCAAAATGAAAATTTTGTCATGATTTATTCACCCTCCACTTGTTCAATAATAAAGATATTTTCAGGTAAATCATAAGCCATTGACATCCATAGTATTTTTGTTTTACTATGGAGGCCATAGGCTATCAGTATACAACATTCTTCAAAATATCTTCTTTTGTATTCAACAACAAAAATAGACATTTAGGGTGAATTATCCCTTTAAAAGATTGATTTGATTTTCAAGTGTGGAGTGTGTATGATATTAATAAATGTTGTGTTTTTGAAGGTCTGGAGGGAGAGAACTGTCTGAGATCATCAGATTGTGCAGAGGGACTTTGCTGTGCTCGTCACTTTTGGTCTAAAATCTGCAAGCCTGTCCTAAAAGAAGGCCAGGTCTGCACTAAGCACAAGAGGAAAGGCACTCATGGCTTGGAGATATTCCAGCGTTGCGACTGCGGGGAAGGTCTGTCCTGCAGAACGCAGCGAGGAGACGGTGGCAAGGCTTCACGGAGTCTGCACACGTGCCAGAGACACTAAATGAACATTCAAGGAATTTTCTTTCACCAGCTCCCAGAGAAGCAGACTTGAGTCAAGGGAAGCAGGACTTGGAATGGGATACTGTTTTTCAACTGGTTTCTTCCATATTCTCAAGTCAACATTGAAGAGTAGATTTAATTGTTTCTCAACGGAACTTAAATGTTGCAGTAAATTACTGTACTATACTGTAAATATTATAAGGCAGTTGGCACTTAAATATTTTTGTCAACCCTGTTTTGAAAGAAGGTGCATCAGTCTTTTCTAGCCTACCTTAAATGTATATACATTTCATTCTACAGTCATATAGAGCTGATTTAAATGTCTATTTTATTCTAAATAAAGAGTGTACAGATGATATACAACACACAATGTCTGAAGTCATGCTTCAATTAAGAGCGTGTACATGTTTCAAATGGCCATTTTTGTTGGTGCATGTAAAGAATGTTAAAATTAGGAGTGGTCAGAGCTGTAGTCCTTATATTCCTTTCTAGAAGCTTAATTAAGGCATTTAATAAGGTGTGTCACAAGAGACCTTTTCACCGCTGAAAGAAATAAAAATCAAAATCTGAGATGCTACGTTTACTTTGAAGCCACTTTGTGTTGTACTCGTTGAAACAAAATGAAATAGTTTTAATGTCCCAACTTCTCCAATTTTTATTATTTTTTTAATAACAGAAAGTAGGCATAGGTGTTAAAAAATGTATATTGAATATGGTAAAAAATATTCAAAGTGTAAAAGACATTAAAAGGATAGTTTACCGAAAAATCTAAATTTTCATCAATTTACTCTCCGTTCACTTGGTTCAAACCTGTTTGAGTTATTATTGTATACAAATGAGGATAATTTAAAGAAAGCTGGAAATCTTTCCCATATTTTATTTTTATACATTTCCTATATTATAAATGCTGTTTTGGTCATTCTAAAACGCCAGTATTAGTGTTATTATATTATTAATTACCTCCAGAATTGTCTTTCTAGAAGTTTAATTAAGGCATTTAATAAGGTGTCTCTATATGTTTAATAAGGCACATGAGACCTTTCCATTGATGAAAGAAATATCCAAAGTCAAACTCTGCATTTAATTGCATCTGAGATGCTACTTACTTTGAAGCCACTTAGTGTTGTACTTCTTAAAACATATTTACCAAAACCATCAGCAAAGATTCAATTCAATTCATGTTTATTTACAGTGCCCAGCATATGAGTACACCCCATTTTGAAATGAATATTTTATCCATTTCTCAGTGAATATAGGCAATGTATGTTGGTGCATTTAAACAAAACAGATTTATTAAACAGATATATTTATTAAAATAATATTTTAGACACCAAGCATCTTTAGAAATAGAAAGAGAATACAATTAAATTCAAGCAAAAAATAGCAAAAAAAAAAAGATTACAAACTACAAAATTTCCACTAAATGTTTTTAATTTTGCTTCTCTAAATTTTTCCTTGTTTTAAAATTTGTATTTAATATTTTTCTATTACATATAAATTTGGGTGTACTTGTTTTTGGACCATTATTGTAAGTTATTTTGTCAGATAAGCTCCAGCTTAGATTTGGCAAATATAATAATGTACAGCTTCCCATTAACAATATTAATTGAAAAGATGGATAAAAGAGCACTGTATATATTTTACAATGTAGATTGTGTCAAAGCAGCTTAATATAGAAGTTCTAGTAAATTGAAACTGTTTCAGTCCAGTTTTCATAGTTGAAAAATCTGATCAAAGAATCAAATCAAATAATCTGCTATTTGGAAAAAAGTTTTTAAACAGTGACATTTAAAATAAAGTGAACTGAATTACTTTTAATTGAACTAGACTTACACCAACATTCTACTCCACTGCTTGTTGGATATGCTGCAATGTTCCACAATCTGAAATATTGTTATGGCTTTTATTTTATCCTGTTTATCTATAGCAACGTTTCAATCCACCTATCTTAATGCTCATTTTGGATATGCACATAAAAAAGGTTGATGGAAACGCTATGAGCATACATTTTGAAAATGTGCATTAAAATACATGTGCATAACTGAGGATAAACTTTTCATTCGATAAGAAAAGATTCACAAACTATGATGGAAACACTTTTACTGAACAAATTCCAGTATGTGCATTAAAAAAAAGTCATGCGATTTTGTTATAAGAGGTCATGTGATGGTAAAAATATGTGTGAATGGACAAACCAGCAGACTGAGCAAACCGTAAAACATCTGAAATGTTGTTTTGGTCATTGTAAAACGCCAGTATTAGTGTTATTATATTATTAATAACCTCCATAATTGTCAAGAGTGTCTGTGCTCTGCGTCAGATGCTTTCAAACACCACCATGCATTGCGTGTCGGCATACTGTCTTCTGAAGTAGGAATAATTAAATACAAAAAAAAAAGATTCACACAGCTTCTTCTACCGCAGCAAATTGCATTTTACTTTTGATATTTGGCACCAGTTAATCAAGAAGGGACGATTGTGGTGTCTTTGACTCACTGGATGGAAATGCTGCTTTATTTGCATGTGTTATATGCGATATTCCAGTCATGCGCATAAATTTAATTTGCATGTTTGTATGGATACATAGCTTATGTTAGGCTGCTTTGGCACAATCTACATTGCAAAAAAGAGCTATTGAAATAAAGATGAATTGAATTGATTTTAAGTATATAATATAAAAGCGTCTCAAGAAAAACATGAAAGCAACAATCAATAATATAAACCACCACGCCTTAAAATGGAGAATAAAAAGACACCCATGTCTGATTGATCCAATGCTTTCAAAAGCATTTATACAGACAGGTCACACATTACAAACAAGCATCTGTTTGAGGTCTGCTTGTGAATTCGCTCTCTCTCTTTGAAGGTGAGAGGCTTTAATATGGTCTAGCACATGGAGACCGACTACAGTCACCTTCTCTTTAAAGTTCAAGGATGCTCATTGCTCACTGATAGTGGCAGCGTTTAATGACACTGTCTGCTCAGAGCAAGAGCTTGAGATGCACTTTTATTGCATTTCAAACCTTCCAATAAATCATATATCCCTTACTATACTGTAAATACATGCACAGTTAAATGATTAAGTTATTTTTAACATAATAGTATAGTTCAAACAGAGCAAAATATTGTAGGAGAGTTAAAAAAAAAAAACACCCTCATTCACAGAATCCTTTTTTGCGGGTTCATGCTTCCTTTTGCATTTCTCCCAGCTGTAATTGGAAACTTTAAGGCTTTTACCTGAAGCTGTCAAGAGAGACAAAGCAGTGGGGTGAGCATTTCAAAGCACAGGATATACAGTTTGCAATAGTAACTTTCCCATCCATATGCCTTGGTTGGTATTAAAGAGGCGTTCTCCCAGCTTTTGTCAATACCGTCAACAGCTTGAAGACCACAAACATCTGTGGAAGGAATCCCGAGCTGCACAATGGCGCAAAAGAAACCCAAACCTCGAAAGTCTACCATAGAGTTGAGCAGTTAGGTCTTTTGAGTTTTGCAGCATGGTCAAGGCCATTTGATCTGCTTTACCAAGAGGAATCAATGTGTTCGGCAGAAATCATATGTAAACATGAGTGTGAAAAGGTGGATTTCCGTCTTTTTTCAAGCGAGATACAATAAAGCAGCAATAGCAGGGCTTCTGAACATAGCAGTGTGAATGTTTGTGAACTGCCCTTAAAGCCTGCTTCACTTTGAAGTTGAGATCAGTCAACACTTCGCAGCACATACTATTTTTCAGCAAATAGTTAAGTAACTGCAGAGTTACTTAAAAAGAAGCCAGACACATCAATGTGAAATGAGCATTTACCCTCAAATGTGTCTGCCGTTGAAGGTAGTCTGGCTGTTTTCGACAGCAACCACTTGCAAACTGAAAGGGGCACATGGCTCTATCTATCTATCCTGTGAAAACTGCTGGGAATTAAGTTAACTTATTAGATTTTACAAATTTAAGTGGATAGAAGATAAAACAATGTTGTTTCAGATCATTTAAAATAAGTTTGAGCTTACAGCTATTTTTTCTATTCTATCTATCTATCTATCTATCTATCTATCTATCTATCTATCTAGATTAGTTGACTTTACCTAAAAAAGGGAGTAATCCAAAAAATGCTTTAAGTCAACTCAACTTAGCAATTCCAAACTACGAGTTTACTCGCTTTTTTTAGGTAAAGTTAACTTGTCACTTTTAAGACCAGTTTAGTCACTTTTATTAATGGTGCAGTATGTAAGTTTGACACCCAGTGGTTGAACTAGGTATTGCACTCCTGGTTCAAAACACATGCAAGTGCAAGTTGCCTGATTGAAAACATCAACAAACTACTGAGCCTAAAGGCTGATTTAAGGCGTATTTAAACCGTGTTCTAAATAAAAGCAACGGCATGAGATAGAAGGAATATTTTCCACACTAATAGGAGTTTTCGTTCTAACAAACACCTGACATTTACATTTTAAAAACGGCTTCTGTTTCTTACAGCTGAACAACAGGATAAACTGACAATGATCACCTCAGGTAAACCTCAAGAGCTTTATTTAGTGTTAAATGCTAATAACGCAACATGTACATTTAATAATGTTAAAGAGGTTCAGCATGTAATAATTAAATTATAAACCTTACCATAATATTGGAGTGCAGTGAGTGCACTATTCTGTGCTTCTGAATGGCTGCATTTAAATTTCTGTAATGTTTCGTGTAAACAGCCAAATTGTTTATTATTGCAAATCTTGACACGTAGCGTGTTATGTTACAATGTAACCTGCTCTTCTACATTTGTAATATTTATATTATTTGAGAATTAATAACCTCATGTGGAACTCTGAATCTGTGTCCCATTTCGGAGTCAGCTACTGTGCACCGGAGGTCACATTTCAGTCCCAGATGCATGCTTTGAGAGGGTTTATTTTATTTTATTATTTATTATTTATTTATTGCCACATCAGCAATGTATGGCTATTTCATGGCAAGATGAATATACATAAAAATAACACATGATAAAATCAAACCTGTATTACAATAAAAAGTTAATTAGATAAATATATATATATATATATATAAAAAAATAAAATTCACACAAAAATAAATTCAGAGTTAAATATGATTTTTTAGTTCAATTTTTGATAAATAATTTAAGACTCTTCCTGGCGATACCTTTTTAAAAATGTCCATCAAAGTATTCTCCTTATAAAAATGTTGTCTAATTGTACTCAAGCTTCTACCAACAAAACATGTTTGATAGTAAGAGCAGCCTGGCAGTAATTACATTTAGTTGGGTCTTCTTTATAGAGTAAATACAAATGAGCCAACCTAGAATGTCCAATTCGACATCTAGTATAGATAGTTTGATCATGCCTGCTCTCAAAACTATAATTTGCTAAATGTCTATCATTTATTTTAGGGTTAATTTTGTGTAATTTATTATTCATGCAGTTGTCCCATTCTCTTTGCCATGTTTTGTTTTATGTACAAATTAATCGTGGGATTCAAGTCCCCAGGAGGAATTAAACATTCTGTCACTTTCCAGGAGATAGCCTGTCATGCTTCATCTGCCAGTTAATTTCCATGTAGTACCATATGACCTGGAATCCAACAGAAGATAATGTTAAACTGCTTATTTTCTAATGTTGTCATTTTCTTTATAATCATGGAAATTCTTTGAGAGGGTTAAAACAACCAAAAAAAGACAGCCACTCCAGCACATAACTAATATTTTCATAGCATTGCTTTTCAGATAAACAAGAACGCTCCCTTAGCATGTTTCTTAAATATCTTTAAACATATTATGGTATTTTTATACTCTTATAGAGTCAAAAACTTAAATACAGCACTTTTAAATTTACTTTTTTTTTTTACAGTATGCATAATAAAATGTATAGTATAAAAGATCTGGCAATCTTACTAAATTTTGCAACATATGCTAAAGGTTTAAAATGAATATTAATTAGTATTTTGGGTCAGCACAAAGATCCTTAAAGTCATTTATTATCTCCCAAATGATTCTTGCTCTAAATAAATGAAAATATGTTTGGCATATAAACATTTGTTACACTGAATGACACTTCAGTGGTTGTCTCATGTAAATCATTGCATGATTTCTCCAAAAAAAATAGACGAATAAAACAAATATTCAAATTGATCAAGCTATTAGTTTGATAAGAATTTAAAATTACACAAGTAAACAAAACTATTTCAACAAAATAAGCATGCAAATTACATTTTCTAATTAAATCAAAATCTAAACAGCTTTGAAAATAAAAGACATTTAGGATCAGATGTCTTCACATTAATTAACCTTAAGCAGGTGGAAGTAAGCTGACAGGATACAATTAAGGAAACATTTTGAACATTTTGTGTGGTAAGAGATGTGTTTTTTCACAGCTCTGTATTTATAATGGCAGATACGCTTCATAAACGAATAACATTTGAGTGGTTGTCTTTAATTTAAGGGTTGTGTGTAATTACTAGCATGATCTTACCTACCTACCCATCACTGTTAGATGTTTGCATCAAAGAAGTGAAAACACTGATGTGGTGATTAAACAGATTGTAGAATATTATAAAAATCATTAAGCAGCATCAACCTTTCAATACACTGAAGGACAATTCATTTTACAGTATTGCATTTAACTAACAAGCCAATTTAGCGTTTGTGCAATTGTATACCCAAGTCTCAGCAATGTGCATAAATACGGAGATGTCTCGTCTGTCACATACAGTAGAGGTTTGTCGGTCAGTGTTGGCTGTAGAATGGCTTGGTATGACCCTGTGCTGTTTTACTAGCTGACTGGCTGCCATGCTCGCAAATTACAGACAGCAAGATCCGACTGTAATGATGGCAGGCGTCACAGATATGAGCTCTCTAAGATGCATGGTTTTCAGCAGCAGACGGCAGTTCTTTAACTCAGTCCAAACACTGAGTTAAAGAGCAGAACGCCACCTTCTCTAAAGGCTGTTTACCTCGAGTCGACTCAGTCAATCACAGTCAACAATGTCAACAACTATGGGTGAACATAAGAATTTTGTGATATAACATTAGTTGTCAAGATGTCAACCACAACGTCAACCACACACACTATCCAAAACCCCTTTTCTGATCTTTATGGAGCTAATTAAAGTCATGCAAGTAATATATGAATGTGAAATTGAAAACAATACAAACAACAGACGTAAAACTAAGATATTATATGGGTTAGAGTTAGGGCCTCCGGTACACTTCAAATGAAATCAAAAAACAAACTGAAATGACATTTTGCACAAAATCCAGTTCAAAACAGGGCAATAATATTATGTTCATATCATGTTATCAGATTTGCTCCATATAAAGGAATTAACAGGTTAGTTAAACTCATAACTCTTTCATTCCCCTTCAGAACACAAAAGAAAAAAAAGATAGATTTACGTTTCTCCATTAAAAATCTAAATCCCCAAAAATACAGGTAGAAAGAAAGAAATCCATAAGATTTCATCTTTCTAAGCCTTCTGAAAAGACACAATCATGTTATGTGATATTATGTTCTTAGCTTTTCCCTAATCTTTAGTCATGTAGTTAAAAATTTGAGAGTGAATGTGGGCAGTAGTTAAAAATTTAATAAACAGGTAAATTCAGTGATCAAGGCAAGCTTTTTTCAGCTTCACCTTCTTGCCAAAGTCAAGCCATTTCTTAGCCAGCATGATGTAGAAAAAGCCATTCATGCTTTTATCAGCTCTTGCCTGGACTATTGCAATGCACTTTATGTTGGAATTAACCTAACCTTACTTCACCGGTTACAACTAGTGCAAAATGCTGCTGCTTATGGCGATGAATAGTCGCAAACGTGAGCACATCACACCTGTTCTTTACTAACTTTACTGGCTCCCTGTTAAATTCAGAACTGATTTTAAATTACTTTAGTTTGTTTTTAATGCAGTTAACGGTCTTGCACTTTCATATACATGTGAGATTTTAAAGGTCCATAAACCGAACAGGGCGATCAGCAGGTCAGTTGTTGCTGGAGGTCCCCAGATCCAGGTATAAACTATGGGGTGATCGTTCATTTTCAGTGGCAGGTCCAAAACTGTGGAACACCCTCCCGTTAGAACTTTGCATCACCACAGATGTGGCACTGTTTAAAGCTAAACTTAAAACCTATTTATTTAGACTTGCTTTTGATATTCGTTAGTAGAAAATGCGATTTTATTGTTTTATTGGCACGTGTGTTCTTACCATTTTATTTGTTTTAATGTTTAATCTTTGTTTTTAATACTGTAAAGCACTTTGGGCAGCCTTCTGGTTGTAATAAGGAGCTATATAAATAAAGTTTGATTGATTGATTGATTGATTGATTGATCTAATTACAGGCATTTTATTCCCATATACTGTAAACCAAAACTGTTTGACACATGAGAACAAACCTCATTGATTCTTGCTGAAATTCAAACATGATTAACCATGAGGACAAACTTATTCGCTTATTATCCATATACACATCTAAATAGGTATCCATATACACTGGGTCTCATTTACGAAGTATGCATACATAAAAATTTGTGTGTGAAATCTGTGCATGAACGTTTGTATGAACAAATCACTATTCAGAAAGCATGTACTTAAATGTATATATATTTTTATTAAATAAATAAATAATTAATATTGGAATATTTGGCTTTAAAAAATGTGTGGAAAACCCATGAAAATAATTTGAATGTGTTTTATGCACTCATTTATTCCATATTTGCTAACATTAGAATCAGTGTTGGGAAAACGTATTACAAACAATGCCAGTTACATAATAATATAACTTTTTTGCCGAGTGATGCAGTACTTTAAAATATTAAGTAGTAATATTTGAGTTTGTTTTTCAAAAATGTAATGCGAGTTACTTTTTAGTTTAATTAATTAGCTTTTAAAAAAGAAATTACTAACTTAAATGAGCTTAGTCATGTTAAATTACACAGTCAATGAGAGAATTTGCTCCCCATGGGAACAGAAAGAAACGAAGATAGCAGGCCAGAGCATTACATTTCTGCAATGGAATGATTTTGAACACTTAAGAAAAGGAAAAGGCGATTGTCTTAACAGTGATTTTACTTATCTAACAAGACAAAAATGCAAAAGTAGCAAACACATTGCTTTAAACTTTCATTAATCTGTATACATGGAATGTTTAGCTCTGGGGTCAGGAAGTTCTCAGAAGATATCTGATTCTAATTCAATAACTTTTTTGAATCTAAGAACAGCTGGAGATATTGTTGCAATCTCTACAAAAACTTAAAATGCTTGACATTAAATAAATGCAATCCTTTAGTTTAGTAAAACGGTGCACAGTATGTCGTTAAAGGGTATATTATGTAATGGAATATCTGAGAATGGTCTGAACACTGGCTCTAGTTCCATGCAGTTTTATGAAGTGATTTATAGACATTTCGGTTAGTAAGGCCTGTCGGCATAATTACCAAAATTACATGATAAATATTTGTCATGTTATGATGTCTTGTGGAAAACTGATTTTCAGAAGTGTTGACAATGGCTCTGAAACAAGGAGTTTTATACAATCAAACACTGGTTGAGAATTTAATGTGTGAAAAAGGACAAACAGCCACTTTTTATCTTTAACTTGACTAATCCAGAGCAGATGCTGGAAGCACTTTATGAAGTTTGATGCAAAACATCACTCAAACACCTGTCATGTTTTTTTTTTTAGATGTTACTAAATTTGAATTTCTTCATGTTTACTCCTGGTATTACACCTGGGCTCTGTTTCAGAATGGAGGTTAAGTGAAAACTCTGAAGAGTGTTAGACTAAATACTAAAGAGTGTTAACCCTGAAATGAGAGAAACTCTGGGTTTTCCGTTTCAAAATGGCCGGTTTTTCAAACACAAGAAAG
This sequence comes from Danio tinwini, assembly GCA_903798205.1. NCBI lineage: Eukaryota > Metazoa > Chordata > Actinopteri > Cypriniformes > Danionidae > Danio > Danio tinwini. Next base: position 7,132,815 of record CAIGQZ010004081.1, read on the forward strand.
CAGAGTAAGTCAAGCCTGTTTATGAAAGAGAGGTAACTTTTACTCAGAGTCAGTTACCGTGGTAACTTACTCTGTGAATCTAACCTGGTCAAGAGCAGGTTTTATTCTCTAAACTCTGAGTTTCTGTCGGTCTCCTCCCCTTTTTTAAAGATGAAGCGTATTTCTCGCCTTAGCCTAGTCATTCATTGCCTACATTTCAGTCACACAAAGAAGAAAGTTATGGGAATGGCTTGTCCTTTTTTGGAAAAATTACAATTGACTCAATACCATAGTTTAAAGTTTTACCTTTGATATTACTGCAATAAATAAATAATTATCTTAAATTCACTGACCTCGGACAAGGGCATGTACTTGTAAATAGATTATTAGGATTATTAGTCGTTCTAAAAACTATTTTCTAGTTCTGCTTACATTCTAAATGTCATATCAACCTCTACCACTTGAGCAATAATTAAGGCAGACACACAAGTGCACTTTAAAATCGATTAAACTCAATTTTAGAAATGTTATCTTAAACTGATCATCGTGTGTAAAAGTGGGAACCTTAAATAAAAAATTTCCACTGAACATTAAGGTAAGGTTATATGCATTCTTGTTTTGTCAGATTTGATGTAGAACCTTTAGACTACAGTAGCCTATTTTATGTAATTAAATGCAACTACATCCGCAATAACTTCCCCACTTTTCAAGTGAAAAGTCAATAAACGTCACATGACTTATTTTTATTATTATACTTAAATATATTAAATTTTTAAATATTTAAAATGTAAACTTGCGCATTAACTTAAGCAGCTATGCTTTTCCCCACTAACTGTCTCTGTTTCGCCAATGCAGTGGTGTTGCTTTATATATATATATATATGGTCATATTTGCTATAACTTTGTGAGCATGAGCACATCAAGTTCAGCTGGAGAAAAACATGCTGATCTCTTTTTTTCAGACATTACCATAGTGACTCATAATATCTGCGCTTCATTGATAATGCCTTTTTTTGTCGCGCCGAACGCACTTAACTTTGAATTTGTCTAATCAGACTTGATTGACCTAACTCAGATCAGCTGTTCCGACACCAAAATCAAATCTCGGTAAGTCAACTCAGAGTTCAAGTTTAAACTCCGAGTTGGTTGAACCTCCTTACTGAAACAGGCCCCTGGATCAACTGAATCGAGCAATGTGCTTTTAAAAAAATGGTTATTTTACTGGCTACGAGGGAAAATAAATATATGAAAGTTAAAAGCGATTTAAAAATGAGTCCCAGAGCCTTTCACACTTGGTTGTTGTTGTAATAGATGTTATGCATTATCTTCAGTTAGAAAAATAAGATAGGCTGACAGGTTTTATGACTCTTGGGGATGTTTTATATATGTTTTTTGAAAGTGAAATAGTTTTGTTTTCATCAAAAAGCAATACATCAGGAACAAGGGTGTTCTGGAATAATGTTAAAACAAAAAAAGGTATTTGTTGACTAACTTTTACATTTATTTAAAGAATACAGTATAAATTAGTTTCATATAAAGGCAGTTTAATTATAGCCGCATGATTTTATTAATGCTGACATAAAACAAATACCTCCGTTTAGTGTGCAATGATCATTACGTAAGAGTCATTATGCATTAAATCAGATTTTGCCTAATTTTTAGTATTATGTTTATTTGACGCACAGAGAATCGCAGAAAAAATGGTTTGTTGGTTGAATGGACAATCATCATATATCATATCTATTGTGAATTTGATGAAGTACACACAGCTTTGACTTTTTCAAATCCCCTCTGAACGCTTGGCAAAAAGCACACTGCTCTACTTCTTACTCTGCTCCACTTATCACATACTCAGAGTATCTATTGGCCCCTCAGTAAATCAATACCTTGTTTGGTGGCTGCTGTTTTCTTGTCCTCAATTGGTGGGTCATATAATGTTATGGCTCATCGATGTTTGTGAAAATCAGTTTTATACATTATATATGCAAAAAAAATGTTTATGTTATGCAACCAAAAGACAAATCAAACACTTGGTTTTGTGCAGTGTGCAAAGAATACAACTGCAAAGAAGGGTGCAAAAATTGTTGCACTACACTAGACGTATTGTAACGTGTACAGTTTCCTATAGCAGCATTGAGCTGATGATGTGGCTTGCTGTGAGTGTATGATCATGTCATGTGGAGGACAGAAGTCGCTTCTGTCACCATGGTGCAGGGTGCCGTCATCATTTAAGTGTCTGATAAGTGCAAAAGCTTCTACACCCACTCATAAAAAGTCTCTATTGAGTATCAATCCGTTAGCAAAAGGAGAAAAGGGAAATGCTAGACTCAACACTACACTAAATGTATAAGTTAAATCAGTGTAGAAATGCTTTTATTTACTTTTTATTTTTAAGCTTTGTCATTAGCTATGTTAAATTGCATACACTAATCCATTAATAAGTAGACTGCAACAACAAAAAAACTTCATTAAAACCCTCAAACCTAATCAGTCCAACAGAGATTGGTCTGAATAAACTTGTAAAGAGTTCTGTAGACACAATCTGAGAATAGAAAAACACCACAAAAGTCTAAATCTGACTTTTCAATTCAATTAAACAAATAGCTTACAACACATGCGAAATGCTGCAATATGTTTACCGCAGTCATTTTATAGCAAAAGCTGCAATATTTACTTCTTATAAATGAGATTATGATTTTTTCTTTTCTTTTGATGAGCTGTGTGTACAGAGTGACAACGACATAGTTAAAATCATCCCTGTGTACACTGATCCACAAAAATGACCAAATACAAATGCTGTTTTATGAATGCCAAGCCAGTTGGTTGCCACACATATTTTGCTATAGTATATTTTGGTTAAGTACATTACTTGTGCATGCCTATAACTGAACATGTACTGTCAGGACTTCAACACAATTCATCAATGCTCATTTAAGACTTTAAGACCTTTTTGAATGAAATTTCTGACTTACACAAGGCTAAACGCTGAGGATTTTTTTCTAATGGCCTAGTTAAAACTTTAAAAAACATTAAAAACAAATGTTATTGTAAAGAAGATAATTAAACTAAAATAAACCAAAGAGTTAATACATTAACTTTTGTTAAAACTTTTGTTGAGATGGAATGTTAGTGATTGGATGGGTGTTAGCCCAACTGGGTAGTTTACATGGACATAGGAAAATTAAGACCCGTTTAAAAGTATTTAAGACCTACAACACAATATTTCAGTGAATGTAAGACTTTTTAAAGCCTAACATTTAAGACATTTTAGGACTTTAAGCATCATCATATTTACCTTATTCTTTTTAAAGTTTGCATTTTCAAGCTCCCAAAATGTTGTCATTGTTTGTGTTTTTCAGAGTTCATTTAAAGTCTTTGTTGTGTAATTATAGCCTGATTTTATTTTAGCTTAATACACAAAACATGTGAAGGAAAATGGCTAATATCTAAACACAAAGGATAATCAATAAAATAATAATAAGTGATTATGTTGTATTGACTGTGTATACTTTAATTCTGTAGACTTTAATTTAGCCTTTTTGTCTGCTATTTGCTTTAAATTATAGAGTTGTCCTTTACCCAATATAAAACATTGCTTTAAAACATTACTTTGATGGTCATTAAAAGTACTGTATTTTATAAATAAAAGTCTTTATATTTATTATATATTTCAAATATTTCATTATTTTGCAAGCGTTTCATCCAGACATCAATCTTGGCCACTACTGTATGGCAACTGTATGGCAATCTATCATCTTAAACATATCAAAATGTCAACTAGTTCTAGTGACACAGTGGCAACTTTTTTTGGCTCATGAGACAATGCACATGTAATCTCCTTTTTTTGTACAGAATTTTTGTAAATGAAAATAAGAACTGCAAAGTGTAGGAGCATGACACAATATGAAATTGGATTGGATTAATTTGGGTTGATGACATTTTAAGCATAGAAACAAACCCAATGATAACATAGATTTGGGCCTGCTGCACACAAAGCAAAAATTATATAATATACGGCCAAATCTTATGGTGTCTTGTCATTTATGGACTTTTACATATGTTTTGATTAAGCAGAGAGTTTAACAAAAGGCTAAGATTGCTTAACAATGGCAGTCTTCTCGTGTCCATGTAAACTAATCCTTTTAGACAGCAACTAAATAGACCAATAAAATATCTCATTGTGCTTCGCATTAGAAGTCTGGATCTGTGATGCCCTGTAGGTAAAATGCTTACAGCCATCTTCCTCTTTGAGCTTTGTGGGTCACCCAAAGTTGAAGTCAGATAACACTGTGCATCTCGACAGAGGTTTACACAATCGCTTTGGAAAAAAATCCATATCTCCTGTCTCCCTCTGAAAACAGACAATGTCATTCCAGAGGAGCGCTCGGACCGCTGATCTTCATCATTAAAGACAATTATGTCACATTCACTTCTACTCTCCCCGCTCTGAAGGGAAGTAGCCAAAGCCAATTTAATGTTCTTCAATTGTCTCCTTTGTAGCGCGTACAGTTTACTGGGCTTAATAGGGCAGGCCGCTTCCCTTTGATATCACCTCTTCCTCCGCCAAACCCATAATGCCCCCATTTGTTCTACACAAAAGCCCAACTTAAACTACACAAAGAGGTGGTTACACAGAATCTCATTTGCCTAAGTGATTGCATCCACAAAAAAGGCCTCAAATCTTTGATCTCAGTGAGGTGCAAATGTGTTGGCTTTACTTGGTCCGCATGCCGTTGCGTGAGGCGCTGACCGAAACAATGCTGCCCCTAATTCCGGCTATTACCTACGCATTACTCTCTGCGCGTTTGCACAAGGGTTCAGGGCGACCGAATACATGTCGATGAAGTTTATCTGTGTCATCCGAGAGCACCAGCGGGCAGCCTTAATTTGGAGGGGCCACTTCAAAAAGAGCGGCTTTGGCCACTGTCGAAAGGCAAACAACATTTAGCACCTCAGCGCCTAGTGCTAATGACAAACAAGCTGCTTGGATCCACATGAAAGAGGGGCATCCTCGGGTCCCCATCAATGACCTTTTCAAATACACTTCCTCCACAAACAAAAGAGCACACCATCCATCTCCTCGGTGGAGCAACCGTGCTCCTTATCCAGGGCCCATTCACCGGCCCTCACTCTAAATATGAATGCAGGGAAGGGGGAAAAGTTTTTCTTCTCAACTACACTTGAAACAAATACCATAAATAAGCCAAAGAGAAAGAGGGAGGGGTAGGTGTACATTACAGCACTTCAAAGGCTCGCTCTCTTCCCCCATCCAGCCTAGGCAGTGTGCTTATTTTCAAGGTGCTTATTCATGTGTGCAGACTTGGGGCTACATCACTCAGCATTACCCGAGGGACACTTAACAGTTTCCTCCAAAATAAAACAGGGAGGGGGCCCAAAACAGATCCCTGGAGAACTTGAAACTGACAGAGAGGATATCTCGGAGACGGCGGCGGTGACCTCGCATCACCTTCTTGGGCTGGGTCAATTAACCTCCCATTTTACAGTTGGCTGCCTAGTGAAAAAATACACACCGGCACAAAGGCTAAGTATCAACAATTATATCATAAAAACAACAGTGAGGGCTCAAATAAAAGGAGAATGAGTTGCCCGCATATTACTTTATTTGACTTGTAAAGGCTTTTTATCTGGGTCACTTCGGCATGACAGATGGAGACAAGTTATATGAAGTCACACATCAGTGCCTTAAGTGCTATTCATAGTGGTAATGTAATCTTGTTGTCGCTGACATCACTTTTTCTTCCATTACATTTTCAGCAAGTCAACAAATGTCAAATGTCATTTACCAAAAAAACAAAAACAAATATAGTTTGCTGTCTGAATGAAATTAAATTACAAATGTGATTATATCTGAAAATGTATTAAATGCAAGGAAACTATCTACTTTAATGTCTCAATGATTATGAAAAAACAATATGCATTACGGCTGCACAATACTGGAAAAAATCTGATATTGCAATGTTTTATTGATTAATATTGCGATATGAATACAGCTTCCAAAGATGGTTTTAATAGCTCTATTTGATGGTTTTCTGGGGAGTCTAACAGTATTCGGTTACAGAAATTGAATAATCAAAATGAAAAAAAAATGCTTTTCTTACTTTGTTTTGTCTTGTTTCTAGTTTAAATATCAAAACAATTCTTAAACCAAGCAAAAATATTGTTTCGTTTTAACTGTCAGACAAAATAAGCAAAGAATAAGAGGTTTTTGCTTGTTTTAAGGAAATTATCTGCCAGTGGGGTAAGTGAAATAATCATGTTTTCACTTTGAAATGTAGATATTTGGACTAGAAACGAGACAAAAATTATAAGTAAGAAATATTACTTATACAGTGCAAATACAGTGATTATATAAAATTCTGTAGCTCCTGGTCAACTACAATTCAGACTGGACATTGCATATCTTTGCAATGTGACTATTGCAGATGCGCACATTGCGATGTCGATGCTGAAACAATATATTGTGCAGCCCTAATATTCATTCACTCATTCATTTTCTTTTCGGCTTACTCCCTTTATTAATCTGGGGTCGCCACAGCGGAATGAACCGCCAACTTATCCAGCATATATGTTTTACGGAGCGGATGCCCTTCCAGCTGCAACCCACCACTGGGAAACATCCATTCACACTCATTCACACACATACTCTACGGTCAATTTTAGCATACCCAATTCACCTATACCACATGTCTCAAGACTTGTTGGGGAAACCGGAGCACCCGGAGGAAACCCACGTGAACACAGGGAGAACATGCAAACCCCACACAGAAATGCCAACTGACCCAGCCGAGGCTCGAACCAGCAACCTTCTTGTTGTGAGGCGATCGTGCTACTCCTTGTGCCACTGCGTCGCCCAGCCCTAATATGCATCAACATATTCTGATCTATACATTATATTTTAAACAACTTTTTGTTGACAGATGGGTATAGCTAAAGGTTTAAAGAATAGTGGTTACGTGTACATATTTTAAAATGGAAATTTATTTGTATTTTAGGGATTATTTAACAAAATGTATATAAACATTGTTACACTAAATGACATTTTAATTGATGTCTTCTGTAAATCATGGTACAAAATTATGACAGTATTTCTTTCAAAATTACAATAGAAAAAAGACACATTTTTATGTTTATGATTAGGTTTATTATGTTCATTACATATATGAAAACATCAGCATCCTCTTTTCTTACACAGACAATAAAGATTTAATTTACTGACTAGTTCAATGTTTCAGCAAAGAGAATCATCTGGAAGTATGATTATTGATTATGACATTTCACAGGACTGCCTCTGTTTTCAAAGGAAATGGGCTTGGTTCTTATCACAAATTAATTGTTTCTTTTTTATCTACAGTCTAGACACATATGAAGTTAGATCTGCATATAAGGTTTAAACATTTTATTTCAAGCACATTTTATGATTTGAAAACATAATTATGGCTTTACAGCATCTGACTATTACTGTAGTACGTTTAAAATTAAATATGTCAATGGGCCGTTGAACCACAAAATCAAAAAGGAAATGTTCTGATTATGAATGAAACAATTATTCAGTATTTACAGAAACGCTTCCTGGATATTGACTTGAGTGATAATATATGAAACACTGTTTTCATTTGGTTGAGCTCTAAAGCATAGTAAACAGATTTTCTTTGATTGTTTGGATTATTGAAATGTTCCTCACCCCAAGTAAAAAAAAATAATATATTTTAAAACTTGTTCTGTGGTAATATCACAGTGAACACACCTCACCCAGGTGTGTTTACTGTTATATTGCATTTTTTTTACAGTACTATTTATACGGTGTACTTGTTATTTTGCACTGACCTTTTTGTCTAAATATCCATGCACATAACATCAACATTTTAACCAGACACTTTCTTAAAATCACTCCATATCGCTATAAAAATCATTGTTCAGTGTGCTTTCCACAGGTGAGTTAGCTTGATAAACCACCTGTAGAAACACTCTCTCTCTCTCTCTTCATGTGCACACTTTAATTAAGCTCCACCTAACAAGGACTCAAATAGAAAAACAATGTTTATTTGTAAATGTACCACAAATCATGTTACACTTCAACTAAATTGAGTGTAGTCTGTCTTAGGTTATGCGTATAGCTTAAGTATGTATAGTATTTGCATAGTTAGTAGATAGTATAGTTAGAATACCACTCGGGTATGTTAGTTATGTATAGGTTTAAAATAGCTTTTACATTCAGTTTTGTGTTCATATTTTTGATTATTTATGTAGCACAACTGTCCCATTTATGTAGCGCAATGACAATAAAACTCAACTTGACTATTTTCATTAAATCCCATTTTTTGTCAAGTAATGGCACTTTTAAATGTTTTCATTGCTAGACCACCAAAGCACCTGTTGTATGAATGAAAGGAATAAAATGTTTTTTTTTTTTTTATGTATAAAACAGTATATTAAAACTTCATACAGATTTGGAACAAAGGAAAGATGAGAGTTAATGATGACAAAAATGTACATTTTTGTCAACTATAAATATGTAAATATTCAACTATACTGTCATAGGTTGAGCCTGTGAGTAAAGTCATTGTAACACATACGGACAATCTTATTTTCATTGAAACACAGTCTACCACACTGAGAGACGCTACTTATCTCATCTACAGGTGTTTTCCATCCAAATAAATGTGTTTAGGGTTAGTAGAAACTTAAAAACAACCACTAACTTAGAGCGGAATATAAATATATTACAAACAAAGATGCTAAAATAGCTTAACAGATGACAAGTGAATACAAATTGATTTAGATTACCCTGGAAAAAAATGTTTTTTTGGTATGTGATAAAAGAAACATCAACATTAAGTAAACTTATGCTTTAATAAAAAATACCCAACATAATATTAAAGCAACTTTGGTTTTTCCCTGCTTTCTACCAAACCAGAAATCGGGGGTGGTTGCCAGTATTTTACTGTTAAAATACGGTACAAACGGTCCTAGAAATTCGACTGTATTTCATTCATTTAAAGTGTTAATACACCAATGTTTTGAAGTACTAAATCCTACACATATCCTTTGTGAACCAATGCTCAATTCAAACATTTCAAGCAGAGACACGTGCCAATATTGAAAAAAGGTGCTCGGTGTCACACAACTACAAAACAACATCATAGTAACAGACATCAAATTAAAGTAATGGAATAAACATTATTTATCAATATAAGAAGTAGCATAAAACTCTAATGTTAATAACTAATGAGAGAGAAAAAAACTACAAATGAACGATAGATAGTAATGTCAACAAAAGCATATATTGCTTTTATTCACCGTATATATGGACCCTTTTTACATTCCCGGGTTTCTCTGTGACAGAAGTCATCATAGTTGTAATTTTTTTATAATTTGATGCAAATATGATATAATACATGCATAAATACATATAAATGCACATACTTTTTTTATTTTAATCAAAATATAAAAAACTTTCAAAGGATTTAAGATGCTGATGACCGTTAAACGTGAAAAGGGTGTATTAAGGAAGCTTACTGTTAAGGTTAATAATATTGCTATTTTAATACACTATAACCTGCGTTAAAAATATTTTTTTATCTACACTGAACATTCTTAAATGTAACAGTTTGAATGAATGTAAAACAAATAAACAAATATTTGAATCAGATTAAATTAAATCAGAGTACATTTAACAGACCTGCAAACAAATTCAGTTGGACTGACAAAAATTGGTGCATGTAAACCGCTACTGTGTGGTACAAACCAACAGAAACTAAACAAGCAAGTTAACAGAAGCAGGTAAAGCAAGCCACTGGCATTCAGACAGATTTTTCCATATTTCTGCGGGACAGACTGCGTGTCAGCATTGCGGGCTCTTAATGTGGCACTCGCGCCACCCGAGAGCATGTCTTTAACAGCTTGCTCGCCACAGACTTATAATGGGTCATTATGAATTTGATTTATGAGGGGGTTTAGCCACTTAGAGTTTCCAGCATCAGCTGATCACACTTTGCACATTCTCCAGAGTCTCAGCCGCAAGCACGCCGCCTCATCGTCACCTCATTGGCTGTACGCTGGACAGGCCACTAGACTAGGAATGACACACTACTAAAGGGCCAATTAGAGGGTAATCAGGATTTTTAAGCATTTTGAGAGGGTGGCAAAGGGATAATTGCCCAGACCACAGTGCAGGGACCGTCAACACACCACAAAGTTGCTCCAGTCCCCCACAGTAGTGAAATCAAGACCTGGCTGCAGTTCAATGCGGTCAGAAGCATGTGTGTGAAATGTGGAATGTCTGTCGAGGGCCCACTTTTACATTCAGTTAAATTGTCTAGAATTGTAATCTTCTAACTGATTTAACAACATGATTTTACAATGGCAATAAAGTGAAATCACAACTAAATACCAAAATGTTTTGAAAGTCAAGCACTCTAAAACCATTAGGGTTGTGCTATTTGAAGATATACAGTTGAAGTCAGAATTATTAGCCCCCCTGTATTTTTTTTCCCAATTTCTGTTTAACCTAGAGACTTTTTCAACACATTTCTAAACATAATAGTTTTAATAACTCATTTCTAATAACTGATTTCTTTTATCTTTGCCATGATTACAGTAGATTATATTTTACTAGATATTTTTTCAAGATACTAGTTTTCAGCTTAATGTGACATAGGCTTGACTAGACAAGTTAGGGTAATTAGGCAAGTCATTGTATAACAGTAATTTGTTCTGTAGACAATCAAAAAAATATTGCTTAAGGGGGTTAATAATATTGACCATAAAATGTTTCTTTAAAAAAATGTAAAACTTTTATTCTAGCCGAAATAAAACAAATAAGACTTTCTCCAGAAGAAAAATATATATATAGTAAATACTGTGGAAAAAAATATCGCTCAGTTAAACATCATTTGGAAAATAATAATAATAATGATTTTCACTTCAACTGTATATCGTATAGACAAAATAACTCTACCGTTTTATATTATGCTCTAGGGCTGTGTGATAAATTGAAATTGAATCGCAATCGCGATTTGAAAAGTTGCGATAAGCTAATTGCAAGAGGCTGTGATATAAAATATAAATGTATTATTAAATTTCCCCCACCCAGAGCAAATGCGTGACTGCCATATGTGTATGACCAACTAGCCAACTAAGTGAGCTCACTTTCATCCTGTCCAATCAGAATTACGCAACCCGACTATGCGGAATGCCCACAATAAAAAAACAAAAACAAACGGGGATGATGGTATTTGCCGCTTTAGAAGCATTAATAGACAAATTAATATCAAAGAAAAACAGGAAATCTGTAATATGGTAACATTTTGGTTTCAAAGTCACAGACACTGAACAAAAACAGGTAATTTGTAAGAATTGTTGCCACAGCGAGAAAACACAACAACTAGCACCTAAAAAAGCATTACAGGTGACTATATGAGGAGTGTCTAGCTAAAAAGTGAACGGAAAGTATAGGCAGTAACACTCAGTCTAGTAGCAAACAACAGCAAAGTACAATTTCAGAATTGTTTCAGCCATGTTAGTTTGCTGAGTGTATTTTTTATTTATTATTATTTTTGCTGTTTTTATTATAAGCTACACTATCTCCCTAATTTGAGTTCAACTTGCTTACAGAAAGGTAAGGTCATTTTATTTGTGTTTACTGTTTTTATTTCTGTATATTTCAAAACAAATTTGAATAAATGTTTAAGTTAATATCTTTTTTGTTCCCTTTTTTAAACTAACACTAGAAGCTATGATGCAGATTAAGCTGAAGCTTGACTACAAAATTAAATAGCAAATCTAATTGAAATCACAATCTGTCAAAAAAATAAAATAAAAATAAATATAAAAAATAAATAAATATATACATCTATAAAAAAAATATATATAAAAAAATTGCAATAAAATATTTTTCCCAAATCACATAGTCCTATTATGCTCTAAAGTTTATTTCGTAGTTGCACAAAAATACACTGTTTAAGGTCATATTTTTTTAATAATTTTTATGAGCACAATATCACATGCCAGTGGGAGATGAAGACAACATCGTACGAAAGTTGCAATCTTGAAAGTACAAAGTTAACATTTTATATTTTAACAATATTTGTTTTCTATTTATATACTAAATCTTTAATCAAACATTTGCCCAGAAGTTTTAAATAAAGAGCAAAACATTATCAGATGTGAATGAGTACATTTCTGAGTAAATACTTTAAAATGTAAACAAGAAATAGTCCTTTATATGTGGTTAATATACAGCCTGAAATTATTCATACCCACGGGAAATTCTGACTTAGTAACTTTTATTGAAAAGCTTTATTTTTTGTTTGGCTGGAAATGACATAGGCTAATAAGACTATGCAACTTATGCAGCTGAGGAGCAAACTGCAATGCAAGTGAATGAAACTGATGGCGAAAGCAACTATTCATAGATATTTACATTAGATGTTGCCTATGCTGTTGTTGTCTATTGGATGGAATGCAACAATAGAGCCGCCATTTTAGTACAGGGTAAGGCTCCTTTGAAATGAATGTGATGCAGTGGAGGATTGGCCATCCAGAGCCATAGATATATGTACACATTTATACACATATCTATGATCAGGAGTTTTCCTGGTGGTCAGTATGCAAATATTTTTTTAATTACAAAAATTATAATTTTACATCACTTTTCTATAATAATGAATAAGTGACCGGACGGGCATTGCCGACAAAGAGCATGTGTTTGTGTGCAATGAAATGTATTATCCACGCTCCCTGTTAAATTGATTTAATCCATGTCCTGAAACACCCCCCTCTCCCGCCCCGCTTTAACTTCTAATTCTAACGGAGGGATTTATTTGTGAATGAATCTCTGTTATAAACGACTCGTGTGAACCATCCATATCCCTGCGTTTCAATGTGCATATTCATCTTCATCTAAATGGTATATAACATTTGTAATATTCCATAATTTAGGGAGGACAGTATGCACATTGGCAGGCACTGTATGTTATCAGGCACCCACAGAAATTACTTCAAAAACTAGCCGTTACTTCATTTAGCCAACAATAATACAAGTTTCTGGCAGCGCAGTGTCTTGTTGTCATATTTCATTTACATTGTTTGCTGATTTTATTCAACAATCTCTAGCATAAGCCTAGAATTTAGCACAAAAGTTTGTAACACACAAAATCATAAAAAACTAAATCTTACCTATGAAATGTAATGCCTTTATGCTTTGTTTGCTCGTTACTTCACCCGTACGCAACGCAAAAGTCTTCAGATTGGTTTTAGTCTCGACTAAGTGCTGTTGAATGACTTTTGTCCTGGGAACACTGTACAAATGTGGCGGCGGTACGGACACTTGCTCAGGGCCTGCATGCGATATCTAGAGTATATATCTATGGCAACTATTAAGCAACTATATTTACGATTGTAATCCACAGAAACCTTGTTTTGCTGCATTTTCTCATAGCAATTATATGCGGAGATGTGGTCTTTAGATGCTGTGAAAATACATTTCTCAACATTACGAAAGTAATCTGATCAAATGCACCACTCCGCCACCTCTGGCGGGTAAAGCACCTCTATATCAGTTTTCAGCAATGTCCACTTTGATTTGAATTTTGATCTTAGTACCAGGTATAAACAGGAAGGTGAGTCCATCACAAAATAGAGGTAAAGTTGGTTTTATATTCGGATATTCAGACATTCTCCTTAATAATATAATTTCAGAAAATTATTCTTTGCAAATTCTAAATAGGGAAATCATATTAGCAGCCAATGACTATCAAAGTACAACATTGTTCACAGTCAATTAGATAGTGTTAATGTTGTTTTGAAGTCATACTTGCATGCTAATTCCGGTCGCATATTCAAAGTAACATGGTAAACAATATAGAGACTTCTAAATGAACG
>CAIGQZ010004081.1:7160887-7180650 GCA_903798205.1 Danio tinwini
TTTGTGCTGATTTAAAGTGTATGTAAGTAAATATTACAGGCAAGTTACTGTAAAGGTAAGTTAAGGTACAGTCTGTTAGATATTTTAATATATTTATTTATTTATTTATATATATATTTTTATATATTCCCTAAGTTACTGCTGCCGGTGTAAAAAAAAATAAATACAATATAGTATAATTACAGTAAAATTTGTCATATTGTAATACTAAAATGGTATAAATTGTTAAAAGGGCATTTTACCATAAAAAAGAAATTGTTAAATTGAATTGCGGTATGGCCATGCTACTGTAAAACAAATTTACAGGCAAGTTACTGTAAAGGTAAGTTAAGGTACAGTGCTGCCAGTAAGTTACCACAAAGATACAATAAAATTTCTAACAGACTGTACAGACTATTCAAAATGAACAGTACTCCTACTATGCAAATACAATTTTATACTTTAGATCTGATTCACGATTAATCATTTGACATAGCTAATTTAAAATTTTTTTTAGAACTATAACTTCTGCTATCATTGTCATTACATAATCCCAGATTTACTTGAAATATGGCTTTAATTGATTACATTACATGTAATGTCAAGCAGTCTACATTACAAATAGTTTAGCAATGTATAACGCACAAAGCCAAAACAATATTGCACAATGTTTTTGAGTGACAGCATGTAGTCAAAATTCTTTCCCGGAAGGCGAGTGACTTCAGCAGGCCTCTGCGGGTGTGAATGTGTGTGTTTGTGTCAGAGCAGAGTGTAATGATAAGGTTTGGAGCGGCAGATGTACAGGCAGTGCCTGGGAGTGACAGCAGGAGCGTCTTGTCAGTGGCGTCGCTCCTCTGTGGACCATCCGTGCAATTTCTCTTATTACAAGGCTAGACAGGGCGCACAACAACCACAAAAAAAAATAAGCAATTACATTTAATTAGACAACAACAAGCAAAAGACGGTCTCGGACACAGCATTAGGAAATAAAAGGAAACGTGAGGCGAGCGTAGAGAGTATAATGAATGATAGATCAAAGTCCAGAGCTAAATGACTGTTTCATTAGCGGAGTCACAAAATTGCATGATTCCTTCAAAGAGGAGAGAGCAGAGATGAGTAAGATAAAGGGGAGTGGAGTGAAAGACAGAAAGAGAGAGACAGACAGAGACAGGATGGAAAAAGTGAATGATCCCAGAAGCAATTTTAGGAAACTATCCTTCTCTTTTTTTGCTTTGAGGGGCTGTTTACATACATCTAAGACTGAAAATGTCATTTTTAATGCATTTTGCAAATTCGGTTTTACAAAGTGTCTTGGAGGCCTAGACACACAAAATGTGCTTTTTAAGTGCAAGCTTTTGATAATTATACAATTACTTGTAGTGTAGACTACAAAAAACAAAGATGATGTAACATCATGCTCATGCATATTGTGTGCTATAGAACATATAGGGTGGAAAATTACAAGGGATGTAATGAAAGGTTATGAGAGGTCTTTATTGGAGGCCAGTGTGTACCTGTTTATTAATACTGTATATTGAGTTAAAGCAGGGGTGTCCAAACTCAGTCCTGGAGGGCCGGTGTCCTGCATAGTTTAGCTCCAACTTGCTTCAACTCACCTGCCAGAAAGTTTCAAAAATTTTCTAGTGAGAGCTTGATTAGCTGGTTCAGGTGTGTTTGATTAGGGTTGGAGCTAAACTCTCCAGGATACCGGCCCTCCAGGACAGAGTTTGGACACCCCTGAGTTAAAATATTAACATCTAATTAACACCTTTTAATAGTTTAAACAGGCCTACCAAATATCATGCATTCACTGATATTTGGTAGCCTCAAATTTCAGGTTTAGGACATGTTGAGCTGCGCAGGATTTGCTCTGTGTTTTGGCTTTCAGCAGTGACATTTACATTACACTGAACTGAACTAAACTGAACTTCAACTGTGAAAACTGGACTGAAGTAGTTATAATTTGCTAGAACTATCTCTGTTAAGCTGCTTACAATCTACATTGTAAAAGCGCTATAGGAATGAAGATTAATTGAATTGAATGCATTCGGTGTGAGACTCAAGCAAATAATATTCTCACACTTTCATGTCAGTTTTTTTTGTGCAGTGAAGAAAAAAAACATTGAAAAGCAAAGTGGACACCCACAGACAAAAGTCATGCAGCTTATCATTTGTAGCTGATGAACCAGACATGGTTAGAAAAAATAGAGAACTAGTATTAAGCTAGTAATGCTCGAGTAAAAAAAAAAAAATATTAGTTAATCATTAATCACTTAATGAGGGAAAAGAAAAAAACCTAACAAATCTAAGAGAAAATATTGAGACCCCCAATACAAAAACACCTTGCAGTAGAGCATCTTTGAATGCACAAACTGTTAAACCTTGAAGTAGATGAGCTACAGCAGCAGAAGAACAACTAAATTAGGCTACAGTTTATCTACAGTATTATCTACTCTACTGCTGTGACTTCCTTGAAAAACTTTTAAACTCCGGGTCATCCCATCCAGCAGGATCTGCTCCTGCTCCTTTAGTCACATTTTCCATCAATAGTAGTAATTGTAGAGCTGCACATCGATGGATTACTCTTCAGTGTTTGGACTCTCAACAGTGAATATTAAACCACACTGACCTGAAATGAACTGAACTTCAACACTAAAAACTGAACTGACAATTTCAATTCACTATAATCTTCTATGTGAAGCTGCTTTGACACAATCCACATTGTAAACGCGCTATACAAATAAAGATGAATTGAATTGAATTGAACAATACAGCAGTGATTGCGGTTGACTATTTAAAAATAGCAGGCTTGGTGTCTCATATCACAAATCTTATGACAAATCTCTCGGACCAATCAGATGATCAGTAGTGTGTATACATCACATTTTGGTAATGGAACAGCTCACTTGGAACCTCACCCAACATGTTAAAAAAAAAGTATCAGGTACTAATTTCTGTACCAGGTACAGAACACAGTGGGAAAAGTCTCAAAAGTAACTTCCGTACCCCAGAACCGCACCGGATCATGCAGTGGAAAAGCCCCTTTTGAGCCCCTTAGTACCAAGCAACAGCCTACTTAAGTACTGCTGCTGACAATGTCCATGCTTCTGACACACCAGTTTCTGTCAGGCTAGTTTTGCCCAAATCATCTTAAACTAACCATTTGAACACAAAACAAGTTCATTGTGCTTAAATGGCATCCACAGTTACCAGATCTCAATTCAAGAGAGCACCTTTGGGATGTGGTGCAACTGGAGGCTTTCATCATGTATTATGCAAATGACAAAATGATGTTGCTGCATGATAAATCATATCAGTATAAACCAAATTCTGTGAGCACTGTATTCATTGTTGAATACATGCCACAGAAAATTAAGGATATATCACAGAGATTTTTACATGGATAACGATGTGCGGCCCATACATTTTTTTTCCTACTGGAGCACAACTAAATGGTTTAATGAAGAAGCGAAACTGTTCTCTACTAGTTGGCACAGTTGAAAACCACAGTTTTCGTCTTCTGCTGTTGTTATTGCTGCTGACTCTTAGCACGCTGTCTCTGCCACTCTGCATAATGTGTTTGCCTGGCTTGCTCCTAATTTCCCAAGCTTCTCATCACTGTCAGGGAGTTCCTGTTTGATCTGGGAGACACCCTCTCTCTCTCTTTTTCTCTCTCTCTCTCTCTCTTAGTCTCTCTCTCTCAGCTGTCTGCAGCCTGGGAAAAGCCACAGCGACACGGCAAACTGTCACTGGCTGGCTGAGAGGGGGAGCGGGGGCAGAGGCGTGCGCTCGGAGAACATGAAAGACAAACAGCCGCGGTCTGCCGCTACACCGCTGTCGCCAGGCCTGCCCGTCTGTCTGTGGCGATAGGCGGTCGGGAGCTACTACTGCTGCAGTGGGAGGCCAATTTCTGGGTGATCCAAGCTGCGCTCTTGGGTTCAGTTTGACCAGCCGCTCTGGGAACAGACTGACTGCAGCTTTCACTGGTAAATAAAGAGATTAGATTGGTTTTAGAGGGCTGCTTTCAGGTGGGACACTGCTCAGCTAAACCTGCAAAACATCAGCTTTGCAGAATGAAAGACTTAAACCTGCTAATCCCAACAGACTTGATGTAGTCTTTTTTAGCAACTCTGATCCAACAATATGCAGATTTTAAACTAGACCCCTTTATTAGGGTTTCACGTTTTGTACTTAGTGAGTACTTGTTAGTGAGTACTGTTACTATTTGTGCATAAAAATATCTGCAAAGTTACAGCGCATACGGAAACTATTCATAGCGCTTCACTTTTTCCACATTTTTTTTATGTTACAACCTTATTTCAAAATGGATTAAATTCCTTTATTTCCTCAAAATTCTACACACAATACCCCATAATAACAATGTAAAAAAATAGTTTTTTGAAATTGTTGCAAATTTAATAAAAATAAAACAGCTGAAAAATCACATGTACATCAGTATTCACAGCCTTTGCTCAATACTTTGTTGATGCACCTTTTGCAGCAATTACAGCCTCAAGTCTTTTTGAATATGATGCCACAATATGGCACACCTGTCTTTGGGAATTTTTGCCCATTCCTCTTTCCAGTACCTCTCAAGCTCAGGTTCAATGGGAAGTGATGGTGTACAGCCATTTTCAGATCTCTCCAGAGATGTTCAATAGGAATTAGATGTGGGCTCTGGCTGGGCCACTCAAGGACATTCACTGAGTTGTTGTGAAGCCACTCCATTGATATTTTGGCAGTGTGCTTTTGGGTCATTGTCCTGCTGGAAGATAAACAGTTTCCCAGTCTAAGCTCAAGAGCACTCTGAAGCAGGTTTTCATTCAGGATGCCTCTGTACATTGCTGCATTCATCTTTCCCTCTATCCTGACTAGTCTTCCACTTCCTGCTGCTGAAAAACATCCCCACAGCATGATGCTGCCACCACCACGCTTCACTGTAGGGATGGTATTAGCCTGGTGATGAGCGGTGCCTGGTTTTCTTCAAACGTAACGTGGCGTTCAAATCAAAGAGTTCAATTTTAGTCTCATCAGACTAGAGAATTTAGTTTATTATGGTCTGAGAGTCCTTTAGATGCCTTTTGGCAAATTCCAGGCTAAGGAGTGGCTTCTGCCTGGCCACTCTATCATACAGGCCTGATTGTTCGATTGCTGCACAGATGGTTGTATTTCTGTAAGGTTCTCCTCTCTCCATAGAAGAACACTGGAGCTCAGACAGAGTGACCATCGGGTTATTGATCACCTCCCTGCCTAATGCCCTTCTACCCCAATCACTCAGCTTAGATGGCCGGCCAGCTCTAGGAAGAGTCCTGGTGGTCCACTTATGGATGATGGAGGCCACTGTGCTCATTGGAACTTTCAGAGCAGCAGAAATCTTTCTGTAACCTTCCCTAGCCTTGTGCCTCGATACAATCCTTTCTTGGAGGTCTACAGGCAATTCCTTTGTCTTTATGCTTGGTTTGTTCTTTGACATGCACTGTCAACCCTGGAACCTTATATAAACAGGTGTATGACTTTTCAAATCATGTCCAATCAACTGAATTTACCACAGGTGAACTCTAATTAAGCTGCTGAAACATCTCAAGAATGATCAGTGGAAACAGAATGTAGCTGAGCTCAATTTAGAGAGTCACGGCAAAGGCTGTGAATACTGATGTACATGTGATTTTTCTGCTATTTCATTTTTTTAAATTTGCAACAATTTCAAAACATCTTTATCACATTGTCATTATGGGGTATTGTGTGTAGAATGTTGAGGAATTTAATCAATTTAGGAATAAGGCTGTAACATAAACAAATGTGGAAAAAGTGAAGTGCTATGAATACTTTCCGGATGCACTGTATGATGCTGAACGTTAAATAAAACGGGAGATTTTTTCTTGTACAGCATTTGCTTTTTAAGGCCTGTAATTAATAGGTGGTAGCGACTAGGTTGGGGACATCATGAACCCTAAAGGCCAATTTATACTTCATAAACTTCAATTTGTACTTCACAAATAGGTCCTGCACAGCATTTGCACAATTAATGATTAATGTTGTTCCACGTTCACCTATTCCCACAAATTTCTTCCTTGAATGAGTGTGAGTTTCAGCTACTTCTACAAAACACAGTGGGCCAACTAACCAATCTGATCCCATTTCAAAGTTTTGAGGGAGGGAATAGAACCAGGAAGTCAACAGATAATTTTTAGAAGAAAAAAAATATCAGTTTAGAATAAAATAAAGGGTGGCACGGTGGCTCAGTGGTTGGCACTGTCGCCTCACAGCAAGAAGGTCACTGCGTCGAGCCCCGGCTGGGCCAGTTGGCATTTCTGAGTGTGCATGTTCTCCCTGTGTTGGTGTGGGTTTCCTCCAGGTGCTCTGATTTGAAATTATGGTAGTTTTCCGGGATAAATAACAAAACAGGAGGGTGGCGGGAGATGGGTCTGAAATGCAGGAGATGGGTCTGAAATACGGGAGATTGGCAGGTATGCTCACACATACACTCGGACTACTTCAATATTGTTGATAAGTCATGGTAGGCATTTCACTTTGTCTCATGCTGAACGCTGTCAACCAATCACAACAGACTATCATCGGTTCAATCAGCACAGATTAGCATCGTGCTAAGGTGGGGCTTGGGAACAAATGAATTGCTGAACGAATCATATGGGAGTCGCTGGGATAAATATGTAAAAATAAATGCATATTATAAGAGAATGAAAATGTTTTTCAACCTTGCATGTATATCAGCCTGTTGTTGGAGAACTCCAAAACCAAAATATGACCCTTTTTAATGTATAATAGGAGCTCCTTAAAGTGAAATAACTGAACAAACATAGGAGACCTAGAAAAATGTTACTTCTAGAACAAGATTTAAGATGGCTCTTTGCTCTTTGTTTTTGCATCTGAACTCTTCAAAGATGGTTTCTAAATGGACAATGCTCTTCCTATTAGAATGACTGGATTTTGCCCGGAAAACATCAACTGGGCAACTGTAAATGTGCCACAGCCTTTATACATCCCATTTGCATAAAAATCCTCAACTGTTTCCTGACTAGGCCCAGAGGATCTGCAGTGATCTGTTCTGGTCTGGCTGTGATGAAAACCAGATCAAGGAAAGACCAAAGCATCTACGGCAGGACTTTAGTAGCTTGTTTATCACATTTTGACAGTAATAGGAAAGCAGTCATCCCTTTCTTCCGCACCACTCCTTACTCCCAGACAGACCATTTATCTGCCATATAGAGCCCCATTCAGAGCCAGAACCCTTGACTAAACCTCGTCTTCTCGTACTGTACATCTCACTGCATAAAAATACTGTTCAACTACTTCACTACTTTCTGCATTAATTAACTTTATGAAATTTATGAATTAATCCAATTAAACAATTTAGATCTGTTTTGTTTTAATCTAATGTAATTCTTGCATTTAAAACACTAGTTTTATGCAAGAAGTTGGGCACCCCTCTGTGGCTGCTTAATTATGTGCTCTTTCTATAAAAGATAAGATCACAGTGAAATGCCATTCGGTTTCTAATGAAAGCTTGACAATGTCATGTTTTTTACAGACAGAAATATGTATTTTAGCAGTATTTAAATGTGTGAAATTAAACAGAAAATTAGGTTATGCAAAAGTTTGGGTGCCCTCTCTTTTGTGTGGATTTCAATACCTGTAGTCACTTAATGCTGACTGATTACAACACAAAATTGATTTGAGTTAAGCTGCAGTCACACTAGAGTTTAAGCTTGCGAAATTCTGTCGTAGGGCGCTGAGAAAAGGGGCGGGATTAAACAAGATGATTAGACATTTAAAAAAGCGAGTGATTGGTCCATATTTTAAATTTCTGTCCAGAGAGTTCATGTTTTGATCCTCAACTGGTCTCATGCAGTCAAGTAATGCGATTTCCAGGTCAGACTTTTCAATGCAGCGAACTGCGAAACTTGCTGCACGACCTTGCGTTTTCAGTCTGACGCATTCACGTGCATATGAATGGAAGTCTATGGGGAGAAAAGTCCAGTGTGACCGCAGCTTTACTCAGTGAACCCTAACAATCCATACACAGGTGCAACCAGGATATTTAAGATAGCTGATTGCTAGTTGTGCTTCTCCTTATTGTGAACCAGAAAGTAGCAACATGGGAATCTCAAAAGAACATACTAATGACCTAAAAGCTAGGATCAATCACCAACATGAATTAGGAGAAGGATGCAAAAAGCTATCACTAAGGTTTAAAGGCTCTATCTCCACAGTCAGAAATATAGTAAGAAAATGGAAGGCCACAGGACCATTTCTAGTAAAGGAAAGATGTGCTAGACCAAGAAAAGTGTACAAATGGCAAATGCGAAAAATGGTTTTCAAACCACAGACCACCTCCAAAGAGCTCCAGGAACATATTGCTGCTAATAATGTCATTGTAAGGTGTCAATGGAAGGTGATGTAAAAAAGAAGTCGTTTCTGCCAACAAGAAGAGTCGTTTGAGGTATGCAAAAGCTCATCTGGACAAGCCTAAATCATTTTGGAAAAATATACTGTGAACAGATGCCACAACCATAGGTGCTTTGCATGACAGAAAAAGAACACAGCATTTTAGGAGAAGAACATGCTCCCTACTGTAAAATATGGTGGAAAGTCTATCATGCTGTGTGGATGTGTGGCAAGCATTGGTACTGAAAACCTTGTCAGAATTAAAGGTTGCATGGATTCCACCCAGTATCAGCTAATTCTGAAGAACAATGTTCAGGAATCAGTCAAGAGGCAAAAGTTACTCCAGAGTTGGATGTTTCAGCAGGACAATGACTCAAAGCACAGTTCCAGATCTACCAAGGAATTCATGCTCAGACACGATACAATGTTCTAGAAAGGCTATTCCAATTCCCAGACTTGAATATCACTGAAAATCCATGGATTGATTTGAAAAAGGCTGTTCATGCTCGACACCCATCAAACCTGACTGAAGAATGGCCCAACATGCCTTCAGCAAGAATTTAGGGACTTCTCCTTGACTATAAGAAGCATCTACAGGTTGTTATTTCAGCAAAAGGTGGCCATACAGAAGATTGATGTCATTATTCTGTTGGGGTGCCCAGATTTTCGCACCTGTATGCTTTTGTTAAGGCTTAAATTACATTGCACATCTGTTGATTAAATAAATGTTACGTCAGAACTGAAATGTTGCTTTTTTCCTAGGGTATAATATTTATCCAAATGAATTTGCTGATTTGAAAGGACAGCAGGCTATGGCTTGCACTTATGAAAATTATCAGGGGTAGCCAAACTTTTGCATAAGACTGTATGTTTCCGATAAGAATAATGAAACTGTCCAGAAATGCTCTAACATGGCGTCAGGCCATCAGCCATTATTATTATATTAAGTTATACAGGCAAAAAAACAATATGTGCGTGTCGAAAAAAGCTAAATGAGGGGCGCTTAGTTGTGAGGTAAACTTTAATTTACACATTTCTAGTGTCTCAAACCGCAGCACGCTCAACAAAACTATGTTTAAAATGTCTGGCATCCATTTGAGCTTTCAAGACCCATAAAAAAAATCCAGTCCGGCCAATTATCGGAATAAATGATGGCATTTCAAGCATAGTCATCATTCAAATGCTTTACACAAACCGTTGTTATCTTTCCACAGCCGAGTCATGTCTCCCAGTAGTGTGTTTTTGGCGTCAGTGTAAGTGACTGGAGCTCCAATGAGGAACATACCAAACACAGCTGTGCTTATGCAGGAGGAAATGCCACAAACATCCTATCGCTTCAGTCTTTACACACACACACACACACACACACACACACACACACACACACACACACCGTCTGTCAAATGCTCACAACGGAAACAAATAGTGTTTACTGGGAGGGTGGAGATGACAATATCATGATTGTGTTATTGAAGTAGGGCTTTACAGCAGAAAATGCGGTGAGGTTGACACAATAACAGAGCAAACTTATCATTATGGGTCCATTAGAGACGTTTGAAGCTAAAGACCAAATCAAGCCCAAAGCAAGATGTTATCGGAGGATAACAAAACATGTTCCTTTGACAAATACCTTTAAAAAATATGCTGGTGATGTTTTAAAACAAGCTAGATAGGTTAATATTTCCCAACCCAGTACTGGGAAACACCTATACACTCTCGCATTCACACACACTAAAACACTACGGGCAATTTAGTTCATTCAATTCACCTATAGCGCATGTCTTAGTTTGGACTGTGGAGGAAACCAGAGCACCCTGAGGAAACCCACGCCAACATGGGGAGAAAAAAACTCCACACAGAAATGCCAACTGACCCAGCCGGGATTGACCCAGCGACCTTCTTGCTGTGGGGCGACATTGCTAACCATTGAGCCACAGTGTCATGCCTTGCTTCAACATATATAAAGAATTTTATAAAGGTTCATTTACTTGAGGGTGAGTAAATAGTGAGCAAATAAAAATTTGGGGGTGAACTATCCCTTTAAGTGTAGTATTTATTACTGTATTACAAATAATTTCTAACTGATAAATTTTTTTAACTGAATAATGACTCAATTATTAATTATTTAGCACTGTCACCTCATAGCAAGAAGGTTGCTGGTTCGAGTCCTGGCTGGGTCAGTTGGCATTTCTGTGTGGAGTTTGCATGTTCTCCCCGTGTTGCCGTGGCTTTCCTCCAAGTGCTCCAGTTTCCCCCAAAGTCCAAAGACATGCACTATAGGTGAATTGAATAAACTAAATTGGCCGTAGTGTATGTGTGCGATTGAGTGTATATGGATGTTTCCCATAACTGGGTTGCAGCTGGAAGGGCATCCGCTGTGTAAAACATATGCTGGATAAGTTGTCGGTTCATTCCGCTGTGGCGTCCCCTGATAAATAAAGGGACTAAGCCAAAGGGAAATAAATGAATAAATAGCAAATTTGTGCATTACATTACTACTAATATATTGCAAGCATAAACAAATATGCATCGTAATATACATGGCCGACTCCAAATTCAAACTACTAGAAACATCAATAAAGTCACTTTAATAAACGCAATAATTATATTTGTATTATATTTTACGTTTTCATTTTCATATTGTACTTTGCACAGCACAGCTCTCGATAATACCTGTGGCATTTTAAACAAATGATCAGTTTTACACTTAATAACCTCTCTTAAAAATTTTCTGAACGTTTAATTTCCCAACTATGCCAATAAGTCAAGTCACTTCAAGCCATTCAGTAAAGCCAACCTCTTCACATGTCTCTTTACTCCTAAGATGAAAGTACAGGATCAGTTAACCTGTCACAAAGGAAGACTGACCACCAAAAGGTAAAAGTAAGCAGAAAATTGCCAGCTAATGACTGCTCAACCTTTATCCTTAAAGAAAGAGCTTCCTTTAGCATTCAAAAATTGCGCTGATATCATGTCATTCATAAGCAAAAGGGCAGCATGTCATATTTTGGCTATTAATAAGGAAAGAAGACCTCAGAGATATAAGGATAAATGTAAGACTGAGACGAAAACCAGCACCCTTTACTCTAATAGGCTGCTTCTTTATAATTAACCTGGGAAAGGTCACAAATCAAAGAGTCTCATACAGCACTGGCGCCACAAACTCTTCACTTTGACCACTAATGACTCCAGAGAGAGTATGTGTCAACAATGCTCAGCCTCTATTTTATCATTTATAATGTTAAACGGTATTATTATCCTAACATTTATAATATACATAATTGCCGTTACTTCTAATAGGTGTCTATGTAATTGCCTAATCGATTGAAATTCCTCATAAAGTTTGACCCACAAGGAATTTAAGCCGCGTTTGCCAATACATCAATGCCACTGCATCAGAAACTACATTATCATACACTGTAAAAAAATGCAGGGTTCCACTCAATCGATTTGTGTTGGGACAACACGAAGGATTTAAGTTAACTTATTTGTTTTTTAGAAATTTAAGTTCAGTAAACATAAAAAAATTGAGTTGCAAAAAACTAAAACAATAATTGTGTTGATTCAGCAGAATTTAAATGTAACACAGGCTCATTCTGAAAACACAGCCCTATATACATTTCTGGAGATAGCAAATTATGTAGCCAGAAGTAGTTATACCTGCATTTCGTTTTTAAAATTAACGCTACGGGGCAGTATGACACCGTTCGTATGGACGGCTTTCCTGCTGTTACCAGTTTATCCAGTAGCTCGCTGCGTACATTGGTGGACTTGAGACGCAGAGAGGAGTTGACCGTGACGACCAGCGGTGTAGTCGGGGCTATACGCACATATACTCAATATGCCAACTTTTTTCCATGAGCTGTTTGGGTATTCTGACTTCTGAGGATCAATTATTGGGTATACCCTCGGTATATTCACTTGTTTTTCTGATTAGACTTCCCTAATTTACGTGTATTCGCGTCCTGTATACCACTGTATGCCTGTAACTGTAACTGTATACCAAATGTTTGTTTTTTACTTGAATCTTATTTGTTGCAATCAGTGCATTTTTGTTTAATTTGCGCCATTCCCCGCCCCCTGATGACCGCAGCAGCTGGGAGAAAATTTTGGGAGTTTTTTGATAACGACGACAAGTCAACTAAATGATGTCTCGCTGAAACACTGAGGTAAATTTATTTTTAAAAAGCATGGGCATCGCTTTAGCCCCCTATATTTCTATGCAGTGCCTCTAAATGTTTTGCGATTTCCTCATGAGCTGTACACTACTAAATGATCACCTTAGTCCCCTTTAAATTTGATATGAAAACGGCGGCAGACTTCCGCTCCTCTGTTTTCAACTAGTTTTTTGTTTAATCAGCAAACCACAGCTTTGCAGAGTGAGAGCAGAAGGTGTGTTTATCTATAGATTGTTATAATATCTGCATATTTGCAGTTCTTTGCTATAGAAACACTTGTATCACATGTACCAATCGGGTTTCCCCATCTACTGTTTCCTCGGTGCTCCCCTCATCATCACAGCTGTTCCTCCAACAAAAATGCAACTCTTAACGAACAATTATTATCAATTAACTATGATTATAAAACACATTACAGTGCATGTGGCATTATATATCATACATTCATGCACAGGAGTGAATGTCCTCATTTTAACGGCATATCAGAGTGAGATCAGAGTGAAATATTGTGTTGTATCTTTGTTAAAAATTATTTACTATTATGACATATTATTACAGTAAAATACGTAAATGAGCCTGTACTTTTTTTTACATGTTTATATTTATGCCATTTTAAAAAAAGTGGTAGTTCTATTTAAAACATGGAAAAAAGACTTGAGTATAGGCTAGTATTTGAGTTTTTGAAGGAAAAAACTTTTTATTTTCCTGATAAATATATATATATATATATATATATATATATATATTAGCTAAGCATAAATCATTGAATAGGATAAGGCTATTAGCATCTCGCTTTAAAATGAACCAATTTGTTTAAATATTTTTCCTTTTTTAATGGATAGTTCATTCAAAAAAGTAAAATTGTCATCCTTTACTCAACCTTTACTTGTTTCGAACCGGTTTGTCATTTTTTTTTATTTTGTTTAACACAAAAGAAGATATTTTGAAGAAAGCTGGACACCTGTAACCATTAACTTCCTTAGTATTATTTTTTTCTTTCAATAGCTACAGGTAACTTATGTTAAAAAAAAATAATAATAAAATGCTGTCAAACGCAATATCACACTCGTAGCAGTGCAATATGGCTGCATATATATATATATAGTTTCGTCGTTTCTTTGCCTACTTTTAAAATTTGTGTTGGGTGGGTAATAGTACACCACTTTTTTTTTTAGGACTACACCACTGGTGACGACGCAGAGAGGAGTTGACCGTGACGACTTGGTTCGAGTCTGATGAAGAACGGTTCCAGAAACCAGGTAAGACAAAAGCCAAAAAATAAAATAAACAAGTAAATAGCAGGTCTGAAAATGTGATAAAAATCAGGGGGCTTTTCTTTTTCTGCATTGCTTTTCAGAACACTGTTGGTTGGGTTTGAATCGGGTCAATCAATGCTTTTTATAACACTATCGGTTGGGTTTAGGGAAGGGGGTGGGTGGGGGATGGGTCCGTTGATTAGTCAGTCAGTAGACAGCGGCCTCTGGTGGATTTACGCGTAAAGAGCAGGTGCAAATGACACTCGCGAGAGAAATTTGAGATCTTAAAAAGCGTACACAGCAGCCTCTGGTGGATTCGCGAAAACAAAAACTGAAAAAAAGTACCTCCTAGGATGTATTTGGCGCTCTTCAAATGTATACAGGGCTACGTTTTCAGAATGAGGCTGGATTGTTTAAATAAGTTGGTTGAACAAACAGCAAACATTTTTTGAGTGTAGTCATCTACTTTATAAATGATGCTCAAGTTTTTTCCTTCTGTTTTAATTTTGGGATTCTCCTCAAATTTGCACAGGTGTGCTGTGGTGAACCACATGTGTATTTTACTGCATTAACTATCAATGTTTGACAAGTACAAGTGGTCACAATCTTGAACAAGTTAAAGGGTTCGCTCCTTCACAAAAATGAAAATTACAAAACAAATTACTTATTCAGCATCATGCCATTTCAAACCAAATCTTTAGTTTAAAACCAAAACCAAAGGCTCCGTTTTAATTCCGTTCCACCAATATTTTGACATCTGACATAGAATTAACTTACAAAGTGTCTGAAGTGCTGAAACTTCAGTTAAATGGATGTTCAAATCAAAGATACAGTGGAGAAAATAGGTATTGAACATGTCATGTTTTTTTTCCTGGGAATAATATTTCTAAAGGAGCTGTTAACATGGAATTTAGCCAGATTTAGGTAAAAACCCAAGCATTTGAGAGATTCCTTGACTGTGTTTTGGATCATTGTCTTGCTGAAATGTTTCATCTTCATCATCCAGATAATGTAGATGTTGGACTGAAGCAGCTAATATTCATTTACAATGACAAAGGGCAGAGGCTTGCTGAATAACTACTGAGAGATTTCAGCTGCTGTCTGGGCTTTCACTGCCTTTCTACACCTTTCTTTCTTTATGTGTTCAATAATTTTTCCCTGTGTCATTTTATGTTATTACACAACTTAATTTGTAAACTAATTACTTTTGTTTTTTTTTGCATACATGGATTTCTTTGGTTGTTACCAACATCTAGTGAAAATTTCAAGTAAACAGCACCTTTATAAATTTGTTTTCTGAGAAAAATGGTGACGTGTTCAAAACTTTTCTTCCTTATTGTATACCTCTTAGGTAAAAAAAAAAAAAAAAAAAAAATAAAATAAAAAAAAAAAAAAAAAAAAAAATATATATATATATAACTATAAATATATATATATATATATATATATATATATATATTACACTTTATATTATAACACTTTAGTTTAGGTCACAATTTATGGTATTAACAAACCACTAACTAACACTACTTGCTTAATAAACTCGGTCAACTCCGCATCATCCGTACAAAAGTACGGAAGCAACAGAAACCATCGTAGCATTCGTTTTAAATATGTAGCCAGACGTACCTCTGGCTACATAATATGCACTCTATAGAAATTTAGAAAAGGATACGCATCCAAAATGAGACTGTGTTGCTATATTGACATAAACTTCTGACTCCCAATTTATGGTTTCTCTTGCACGTTCAATCTACTTGATCAATTAATTGTACAGTATTTAAACATTTAAACAAGTACATTATAAGTAACTAATTAATTTAACTCTAAATGAAAAGTAATTCCTTACTTTACTTTTTCTGCAGTAATCTTATTACAGGAACTAGTTACTTTTTTAACTGATTACACTCAACACTGCTTATAATGCCAACTTATATGGAGCATTATTAATTATTTTATTAGCAATGTTTTACATAATTAAAAGACCCAACCATTGATCTAAACATCTCTAATAATGATTTTAATGATGCAACTAGTAACGTGTCAGATTTATGATTGAACTTGGGTGTAGACTAAGAGTTTATACCTAATCTAAAACGTCTTAAAGGGTGAATTAATTGCTTGAAATACAAATCATTGAGTTTGATATCTAATGTAATGCCATTTTTATTCTATGCATTGCTTCATAGATTTCTGGAAACCAAAGTATTTAACCAAGAAAGCTTGTATGCTATACTGGCAAGTCTAATAACATTCCCTAACTGATTTTGCCATAACTAGTCAACAGTGCTGACATTTAAAGATCACAGATGCTCACTGGTAGCCCATCTGTTGAGTCATTGGAGCCTGCAGAATGATGTTAGAGGTGTTTTAATATGTACTGGGGAGAGTGGGTTTGGTTGATAGGCTCATTAGCATTACAGAGAGATCAAAACAGAGCCAATGACAGACAGAACAACCCACTATTGTTTTCCTATCACTGCACTGATGGATGGGAGCAGTGCTGCCTGAGGAGGTGAACCAATTTCTGCTGATTCTAGGACAGTATGTGGTAAAAAGTTGGATATTTTAGGTGTGTCAGAAGCTATTTTAAAAAGTGCATGGATATTAAGTCTATATTGCCGTCCATAACATCATTAATTACTGTATAAGTCTTCATCAGTACATCAGTACAGTACATCAGTTATGCACCATACAAACACCAGTTATATTAGTGTCAAAAATATTTGTAAACTATATTTGACATTTTCGCTCTATATTACACACACTCTCTGAATTTGGTTGAAAAAAACGTGAATAGCGACTTTTACAGCTTGATCCCGATTTTCTTTTGAAAACTTTGTTTATGTTTATGTTAGTAAATTAAATATGTGACCCGTTCTGGCAAAATGAGTCAGAAGTCACACCGAATAAGAAAAAATAATGAAAACATCACATTTTCATTTAATTTCACAGAACAGATATTCAAAAATAATCTCAAAAAGTTTCATAGTTCAGACCATTGCGTAAAGATATTTAAATTACTATTAAAGTTGACTTAAAGCTTTACTAGCTTCGCTGGAAATGGAAATTGCTTTTCTCAACAAAGAGTTGAGACCATGACAAACAGGCAAACAGTGACAAACGTTGATCATTTGTCAAAGGGGAGCTCCGTTTCAAATCATCTTTTGATTTTGTTCACAAGATACGTCTGTCTATGACCTCTTCCACCCAATACGATTTATTTTAACACAATATTTAACTGTTGGTATCTCCGTTATGAATTGTTTAACTCTGTTGCACTGTTCAACCTTTCTGATTTTAGTAAATCTTAGAAAAAAAATACTTAAAAATAATTTGAGCTTCAGCCTGGTTTAATAGCATTTGTATATATGTACGAATCAAGCTGCAAAATAAATAGTTTATCCGTTTAAATGTAATGGATTTTGAAGGATATTAGCAAAAAATGGTCAAACCTTATCCCCCCCCCATTCTAATATTTATTTACAATGACAAAGGGCAGAGGGCTGCTGAAGAACTCAGAGATTTCAGCTGCTGTCTGGGCATTCACTGCCTTTCTACACCTACCGTTCTTCATGTGTTTAATACATTTTCCCTGCGTCATTTCATTTTATTATGCATAACTTCATTTGTAATCTATTTAGATTTGTTTTCTTTGCATATATGGATTTCTTTGGTTGTTACCAAAATCAAGTCAATGGCACCTTTAGAAAGGTGCAGAGGTGCTGAGAAAGGTGCTGAGAAAAATGGTGACATGTTCAATACTTATTTTCCCCACTGTATTATAACCTAAAACATAAAAATGTGTACCTCACAGCTCATGGAAGGTACAAAGGTGAACCTTAAAAGTACAAAAATGTACACTTAAGGTACAGTAATGTCTGACTGTATGGTACAACATTGCGCCTTATGAAAAGGTACCACCCCAGTGACAGATTTTGTACCTTTATTTCTAAGAGTGTGTAGAATCTGAACTTGAACTGGTGATTCTCCAGCAGTTATTAGGGGCGGTTGCTATATAGCACTATATGCACTCTATAAAATCAAGTAGAACCACTTTTAGTGATACATAGTACCTAGAGCAATATATAGCACATTAATCACCCCAAGGAATCATTGGAGAGCCATTACATGTTCTACAGTATATAGCACTTAAAGTAGTTTAAGTGGTTCTATTTAGCACCATGTTTTTTTTTTAATAATCTACCCAAAAGTATTGAGAAATAAACTGTTTTGGTTTCAGTAAATGATTTAGAGGTTCTTTTGACAGACAGAATTAAGTGTGTCCTAAACGCCTAAACACTTCAGATAAATAAATCTCTTCTCTAAGACTATCACTTCCAGTATAAAGAACTCATAACAAGCGCAAAGCCTTCCAAACACCCTTATAAAGAGAGGTTAACACATCATAGCCCTTCACTACTGGGACATTTCTCCTGGATAAGAAATCTCCTACAAATCGCTTTCCTCTGATCGCACATTAGAGACGCAAACAACTCGGTCGCCCAATACTAGAGTTCAAACCTCAGCACGGGGATGTTAACGTCATTTAACCAATGTCATTTTAAAAGGCGGCAACGGCGCCAGGCTGCGCACTGCCATGATAAACGGAGAATAAAGTGCAGAGCTGCAGTGGGACGATCGCTCTGAACGCTGACCGCAGTTTTGAGCACTCAGTGGTGTTGCATAGTTCAGGATCACCGCACTGAGCTGGCAAAAAAACTGTCCAAGGGCCGTGTTTTCCTGTGGCATCAGATGAAATGAGTTCATAAAACAACAAACTCAAGCTCTAGTGATTACTGAAGCTCAAAACACGGCTGTAGTGTGGGGTTCAGCAGCCAAGTGGCCGCATCAGCTGCTGAAAGGTTAAAGGTCAGGGTTTTGGTGACAGCCATTTAAGATTTACGGTTCATTGTGCTTTACGATACAGAAACTGTAACCGTTTATGCAGTGGAAGGGGCAAAAATGTTATTGTGTGTTAAATGCACATCAGGATGTTTAACGGACCAGAAAACTGACCACTTTTCTGAATACTTCTGTCTTTGTTCTTTCTTTTGACTTTCTGCAAAGACATAAAAAGCTGTCAATATCGGTTCACTGGAAAATAAATGGTATGTAATCTCATTACAAAATTGTATTCAAAGTATATAATAATAATAGTAAATGTAAGAATACACACACAAATACATATACATATATGTATGTATAAATGTATGTGTATATGTATGCATGTATATATGTACTGTACGTGTAGTAGAGATGCGCGGATCAGCTAAAATGTTACCTGAATCCGCTCCTTCATTCTAATCATCCATCCGCCATTCGCCCATATTATTTTATCTGATACATATATCTGCACCCGACCCGCACCCGATCGACACTTTAATAATTCTAATTCTTTGTTTTAAGCATGATGATAGGTCACCGTGGATTGTTCGCTATTAACAGCAAATTCAGCTTTTACATATAGGCTACAGGAACAAGATAACAAAAATGGTGTCACTTCAGCCTAAACAGCAGCTATGTTATGTTTACTTGGCCTTTTTCTTCGCACTGTGCAAAAACAGAATAGCATCTACTTTGTCTGGATTCGGGCGATTCCGCCTCGCCTCCAAAACACGGTCAGCTGCACTAAATGAGTGTTCGCTCGCACCGCTTGTTGCAGGAATGTGATCTTGTTTCTCTCAGAAGGATAGCAGATTTTCTTCTGACTCTTGCACTTCATTCATTATTTTGGGCATCTCATCTTCACATTCTGCGAAGTCCACTCTCTGCTTTTTCGGTGGTTCACTGTTATGACCCGCTACATCCATCCGCGACCCACCCGCAATTAATCATAATGTGTTTTTTTATTACCCCACCCGCCCGACATGCAGATTATCCGCAGCGCCCGCGGATATAATCGCCATCTGCACATCACGAATGTATATATATATATATATAT
>CAIGQZ010004081.1:7184329-7197883 GCA_903798205.1 Danio tinwini
ATAATATAATATAATATAATATAATATAATATAATATAATATAATATTGGCCCAAAAAGATATTTATAATAATAATAATAATAACAATAATAATAATTCCTTACATTTATATAGCGATTTTCAGGACACTCACAGCGCTTTAACATTTTTTGGGGGGAGTCTACTTATCCACCACCAGTGTGCAGTATCCACCAGGATGACGTGACGGCAGCCATATTGCGTCAGACCGCACACCACACACCAGCTGATTGGTGGAGAGGAGACAGAGTGATGAAGTCAATTATAATATGGGAGGCCAAGATGCCGGGGTTAAACCCCTACTCTTTTACAAAGGACATCCTGGGATTTTTAACGACCAGAGAGCTAGCTGCCGACGAATCTTATATATCAATATAATATCTATATTTATACAATAGTTCTGTCTGGTTCTCAAATTTGATTGGCTACTAGCTGTGCGATATTCTAATATCTCTAAAATTATGCAAACATATTTTCAAATAGGCACTATCCTTATAAATAAACTGCATAGTTGCAATCTAAACAACTACATTCTCACCTAAAACGAATCAAAAGTACATTATGTTGTACATTATGACCAACAGCTGCAAGTTTAGTCCTCTGATGTGAGGATGTGATGTCACTGATGTGAGCGGAGTGATATACTAGAATTTTGCTTGACTATCAGCCAATCAGATTTGAGAACCAGACAGAACTTTTGTATATATATATATAACAACTATATAACATAGATTTGTATTGATTTTGTAAGGGTAAATTTCTAGTGAAAATGTTTGTATTGCATTGTAAACTAACTAATGTATTTATAGAGAAATATAGCAAAATGTACAATAAATTATTTATAACAACGAATATTAATTTAGTCTAAATATTTATAATTTTCCTTCCATTTGTACTGATTTCAATAGATCAAATAGCTTACAACTACTACTCTTACTACTACTAATAATAATAATAAAAGCCAGAGGTCGGTATGTCAACTACACTTAAAAAAAATTAACATAACATTCATTCATTTATTTTCTTTTCGGCTTAGTCCCTTTATTAATCTGGGGTTGCCACAGCGGAATGAACTGCCAACTTATCCAGCACATGTTTTATGCAGCGGATGCCCTTTAAGCCGCAACCCATCTCTGGGAAACATCCATACACACTCATACACTACGGACAATTTTAGCCTACCCAATTCACCTGTTACTGCATGTCTTTGGACTGTGGGGGAAACCGGAGCACCCGGAGGAAATCCACGCGAACATAGGGAGATCATGCACATTCCACACAGAAATGTCAACTGACCCAGCCGAGGCTCGAACCACCGACCTTCTTGCTGTGAGGCACTAACATAAAATTTTTCCAGTAATTTACTTATTAAAACACTAGCCCTGCTGAAAAATCCAGCTTTAACCAGCCTAAGATTGTTGGCTGGTTTTAGCTGGTCGACCAGCCTGGTTTTAGAGGGGATTTGGCCATTTCCAGGCTGGTTTCCAGCCATTTCCAGCCTGGTTTTAGCTATTCAGGCTGGAAAATGACCAGCTTAAACCAGCTTGACCAGCCTGGTTTAAGCTGGACATGGCTGGTTTTAGCTAGTCAACTCCCAGCCTGACCAGCTTAAACCAGGCTGGAAATGGCTGGAAACCAGCCTGGAAATGGCCAAAACCCCTCTAAAACCATCTTAGGCTGGTTTAAGCTGGATTTTTCAGCAGGGAGATAAAAAACAGCATTTTAAATATTAATACAACTGAAGGATATAAACTACAAAAAATAACAAAAAAGTAGAAAACGCAACTAAAACAAACAAATGGAAAAGTTTTGGCCAGCAAGTATGGGTTTGTTTACAGGATCTCCACTCAGAAAATATGCGACCCAAATCTGGAGTCCTCACAAGAGTGCAGGTACAAACAGCACGCATGACGGCAAATGAAGGACCATACTATTCTTTTCTATATTCCAGTGACATGTTATATTACTGGTTACGGTGGCACGATGGCCAAGGCATATCTTCAAATGTCTGCACTGGAGCCGTGCCTGATCTAACCCTTCATTACGAGAGCCAGACTGCCAAACTTATATTTTTCTATATGCCCTGCCTTTCAGAAATAATAAAATGCTTGGGTGGGATGCCATCATTTTTTTTTTCTCTCTCCAAAAGTATGTTCGCAAGTGCAGCAGCGTGTGCGATTCTTTCCTCCTCTTTTTTTTTGCGCCTGGATGATCACAAACATCTTTCAAATACTAACTTTCTCTGTATGGATATAAATTACACAGGAAGAGGAACACTTAGCATGTAGTTTAGAAAACCAAACACTAGCCAAAAAATGGCTACAAATATACACAGTTTACAAAAATAGATGCTACGTCTGGAGTGAGTTAGCCTGCAACGCTAGGACTTGAGGCCTTAACGCTAGGTAGCATTTCTCATGGAAACAAAAGCCCTGAATTCCAGACACAACACTTAATTACCACAATCAAATCAATCTTTAGCTTGACACTAAATGTCAGATTTCTCTATACTCAGTGCATTTGAGACACAACCACAATCCTATTAACCACCAGGCCAAACTGGCGGCTGGGAGCTTTTGGATGGCATCCAGTAGAGTTAAGGTAAAAAAAGTGTGTGTTTTATGTATTTAGTCCTTTTAAAAGACATGCTCACACACCCTGACACTTTACTTTGGCTCCAGGATGTGCAGTTTAATACTTTGAAACGCTCTCTCCGTCTCTCATCTGATGGTTAATTATAGAATTTTAAATATCCGTGACGCGTGGGCAGGTACCCGTAATAACACATAACGGCAGCTTGTAATTATTGACTCTATTTACTTTTCGGATGTTTGTTTGAAATAATGCACTGCTGGTATCGTAATCTGGAGATCAAAGAGCTGAGGACATTATTAACACGCGCTCATCAGGCGAGGATAACCATTTAAAGTGTAATTACTTTGCCAAGCCCAGGATAATCGTGTTTTTTCTTGCTCTTGGCATTTTTAATACCATGATTCAGACACTAGTGTGTCCCTCTAAGGGCTGTTTAATGGATAAGAAAGAAAACACGTCTTCCAAAGAGACCCGTATACTGCTCTGGGTTTGAATGTTTTCATGCTATGTTAGATTAGCAGATTCACTAGTGTGAACGTGTTTCAAGACTATTCTACCATTGTACAATATTTATACTATTTTAATATTATAATATTATTATACTAATACTATAATATTACCAATATTATTCCCTATTATACTGTTGTATCCCCTACATTTAAACGTATCGAATGTCAAAAGGTTTAACTGCACAAATATAAGAGTCTTCTGCCATCTAGTGGAGAGGCGTATGCTTGCAACTCCATCTTTAGAGCCATCTTTAAATACCAAAATAAAAATCATGGTCAAGAAAATACATTTTCCACTTTTCACTAGAATGTTAATAGAGATTATTGATATTATAATTAAGAGATTATTATTATTATATATTATTATAAAAAATGCACTGTGAAATATGGTCAAATACCTTCAGATACCAATTTATATTTCAGAGTCAGGAAAATACATTTTCCACTTTTCAATAGAATGTTAATAGAGATAATAATAATAATACTTATTATTATTATTATTATTAAGACCTATTACAATTAAAAATGATTACATTTAAAAATGCACTGTAAAATTGAGTAACATAGATATTTAAGTAGAATACATGTGCACAAACGTTTAGTCATTTGCTTTAGACCTTTTAGACATTAAATATTTTTTTCTTCCAATGTGTCGTTAATACATTTTAAAATATCTTTCTGAAAAAATATTTAAAAATATACAAAAATGTATTTGTAGAAAATATATTTATGTATTTTAAAGATATGTCTATATCTTAGCAAATATATTGCATGACAATTTAAATTGTAAAAACACCCGAAAGCATCTGTATCTGATCTATATCTGATATATTAATATAATATTTTATTAATATAAAGGCCATTAAATACTCGTTGATTTTCAATACATTGATAATTATGCCTACTAGCGGCAAAAGCGAGAACAACACGTCCTGAAACACGAGGGAAATAAATCCAGGTACCTAAACTATTATAATACTTCAAAAACATTGCACGAATGATATAGAGACGATTCAATATTTTGTTTTGTAAATGTCTCGTTTTGTGACTCACTGAAGATACAAAAGGCAGGGGTGAGTAATTTATAAAGCTTAATATCATAAAACTAAGTATTTTAAATATACATAAAGTCAATTTTAATTTACGAAGGAAAAATTTTCAATAAGCACCTCGTATTACCTTTACCCTGACACTCCATGATGGATTATGATAGCCAGGGGGTTTGATATTTTTTTTAAGGCATGATCTGATGAAACTAATTTGACAGGAAATTGAAGAGTGAGGATGACTGGTTAAGGTCACAGTAGAAGCAGAGGCAATTTCAGAGATGGGCTTCAAGTGTGTTCATGGGGAAATTGTCTTTGTGTCCCTCTCTCGTGACCTCTGAGCATTCGATCTTCGCTGTTTTTCTGACTCTGCCTTAAAGGTGAAGTGTGTCATTTCTGTGCCATTGGTGTCACTAAACAGAATCGCAACCTGTTTGTTTGAGCAGTCGGACTAGGTTTTAACATTATAACACTGGCTAAATTACAATATGTCAGGCATGTAAATCCAGTGTTGATGTGCCACAACTAGCTACTAAAATTGCTGCGTTCAGTTGGATATAAAATTAGGCATGTAGTTTTGTTGCCTAATAGTGCCTATGATATCACAAAACCTTGTGTGCATATATTTGACACTATATTGACATAAATGGTCTGCCTTTACATGCACAGTGGCTTTAAAGGCATCCTTAATCTGTAGCATTTAAAATAGAGTTGGCCTACCTTTGCAGATATGATCAGCTTCAACTCTCCTGGGAAGTTTTTCCACAAGGTTTAGAAGTGTGTTTATGGGAATTTTTGACCTCAGGCACTGCTGTTGGACAAAAAGGCCTAGCCCCAAATTTCCGCTGCAAATCATCCCATAGGTTCTTTACAGGGTTGCGGTCAGGACTTTGTGCAGGCCAGTCAACATCCATGTCTTTATGGACCTTGCTTTGTGCATTGAACCAGGAACGCCAACCGGATTCCTAACATGTTCCTGGATTAACATCTGTGTTGATCCTGGAACAACATTAGTTTATGCTAAGTTTAAACTGACGGTTAGGTTTATGTACTTCTACATGACTGTTATCCACCTAATCCACTCTGAATTGTTTACAGTTATGGTTGGGTTTAGAGGTAGGGAATAGGTATGGATTACATTTTCAAACTAAAATGATGTTCAGGATCAGCATAGATGTTAATGCAAGATTGCATCGTACTTGGCAAAATCATGAAGTGCGAACCAGGAAGGGGCTATCCCCAAACTGTGCCCACAAATTAAAAAAAGGTTGACGACTTCTGAGCACTGTGTGGCCTTACAATTTGTGCCTAAGTTACTGTTGTTCGCAGTTGCTTCCACCTTGTTATAAAACAATTAACAGCAGACTCTGGGATTTTGCATGGTGTGAACGGGCCTTTAGACAGCATAACTAAGCAGAATGATGCATTCAGTAATAGACTACCAAACAATCCAATGCTGGTGTTTACATCTGGGTATCCCCATCATAGCTAATTTTTGACAATTGTGTGCTCAAATGTGGAAACACTTTAGTAATAGCCTAAACCTTACTTTCTAGACTCATAAGACCTATATATTAAGGATATGCTATTCCTCATTTCCTATTTTTCATTTAAAAAAATCATTCATTCATTAATATTTTTGGCTTAGTCCCTTTATTAATTTGGGGTCGCCACAGCCGAATGAACAGCATATGTTTTACGCAGCAGATGCCCTTCCAGCTGCAACCCATTACTGGGAAACATCTATACACACTCATTCACACACATGCACTACGGTCAATTTTAGCATACCCAATTCACCTGTACCACGTCTTTGGACTTGAGGGGGAAACTGGAGCACCTGGAGGAAACCCACGCGAACATGGGGAGAACATGCAAACTCACCCAGCCGAGGCTCAAACCAGCGACCTTCTTGCTGTGAGGTGATTGTGCTACCCACTGCGCCACCGCATCACCCCATCAAAAAAAATCGTGCCACCGCGTCACCCCATCAAAAAATCATTGAGCCATATTACAATACGATTCTATACACAAATTGGAATTTATAAATTATGGAAAGGATATTATGCTGTGCCTATTTTGGCAGCAGGTACAGTATTTACTTTCTCAGACAACATATAATCTTGCACGACTTGGAGTTGTTTATGTTGCCCTAAAAACCATCATCAGATTCATCCAAGTAGAACAGCAGAGCCGAAGCACATCTGATGTCAGAGATGTTCCTAGAATTTACAACGCTGTGTTACAACCACAGATATCAACAGAGAGCCCAATCATTTCATAGTGTACTTTAAGCAGTAAACCAGTGAGGTCTCACCTACTTCTTTCTTTATATTGATCAAATGGAAAGACGCAGTTTCACCAGGAATGTTTATTTGATGTGTCCATTTCTTTGCCCTGTAGAAACAACCAGAATCAACCAAGGCTGCACAATGAGAGCAGTTTCTGTATATATAATTATTCTGCAAATAATAAAAATAAAAGAACAACAACAGTTTTTTTTTAGGTTTGGCAAGTTTATGTAACTGAATGTGACTTTATTCTTTTTTTGATATAACTTGGTATAAAAAAGCACAAAAATATAGCACTTTTAACGCTGGTGCAAGTCCATTCAAACGACTGTGGCATTAAGCAAATGTATGATATGTACTGTAAGTGCACCTTAGATTCGTCACAATTATTTTAAATCATGTCTGTTTAACCAAAAATACACTTTAGCAGACATTGGGTGTAGCCTTTTAAACTATAAAAAGCACAGAAAATCAAAGCATAAATCTGTAAAAAGCAAGAAACTGAAACAAAACAAAAACCTGATGACAATCAGAGGGCCAAAAACATGTCTGATTTTTTTTAAGGTACTTATGAATGCAACAATCTTTGAGAAGCTCATTTTTCAGGGCCACCGAAAAGCAAATATAATACTGAATGAAAGTGCAATTTCTTCATTTTATGCTGCAAATTCAGTTTTTTCTTTTCTCTAAGACAACAGAGCATCTGCATGTAAGTCAGAAGTCACAGTTTTGTCATTGGTATGTGCAGGTTATTCCAAGGCCCCATCCAGAGCTCCTCCTCATCTGACTGTGTGCGGTCACTATGTGATCCTAAAGGGTCCCTCGCCTCCTGATTGTCCACTGTGGACTCTTGTTCAACCACATTTTGTGTTCTTTCTCCCCCTTCTTTCACCACATTTGATTTCGAAGCTATACTCTCTGGGCCTGTGGTGCTGGAGGCCAGGGACCCACTGGAGGGCCTGTTCGTGAGG
The DNA here is from genome assembly GCA_903798205.1 of Danio tinwini. NCBI lineage: Eukaryota > Metazoa > Chordata > Actinopteri > Cypriniformes > Danionidae > Danio > Danio tinwini. The sequence continues at coordinate 7,191,760 of CAIGQZ010004081.1, forward strand.
TTTTGTTCACCTTCTGAGGCGCCTGTGATTATGGGACTGTTTAAAGGAATTCGCTCTTCGTGTGTAACAGCTAGTTTGTCCAGTTTCTTGAAGTGCTTTCCCAGTCGTATTGGAGAGTTGAGCTTGATGTTGTTGGTGTGTGTGACCCGTCGCGTCCGGATTATTGAACCATTCTGTGCCAAATATATGCTCCCATTAATGTTGCTGTGGCTGTTCACATTAGATAGGCGGTTCCTGTGTGGTTCAGGTGCACTTTCTTCTCCAGTTGAACTGGTTTCGTATTCACGGTCTACTACAAGCCTGATTCTCTTTTTTCTACCACACTGAAAAAAAGGAAACAGGAGTTTAAAATGAGCTCATATTTTACTTACTTATTGAACACAGCACACAAGAGTGGCGTTCTGTCCGGGAAGTCAAAGGAGACAGAATCTTTTCAAGTTTTTGTAAAACACTGAAAATAAATAGCTTTTGATTAATGTTAGGTCACATCAGCCTTCCTAGAAAATTCCTGCCCTGCTCATCATTAAAAAGCAAAACAACCAAACACAAATTGAATGTCATTTCACGAGCTCATTAAAAGTAATGCGCTCGTTGACCAAATGTCATAGGCTTACATTTTTTTAAAACAACAAAATCTAACCTAAGTCTGATTAAACATTAATTGCTGACCTAAACCTTTGAAGGGTGCCCTGTAAAGGTAGGACTACAGAGGAAACAGCATGCACGCTATTCAGCAAAGGTTAGGAGAAATGCCAAGCAGTGCTCAGCGAGAGAAAGACAAGAAGAACTCCAATCAGATGAAGGCATTCGAAAAGTTCAACACAAGACATGAAGGCAATGGCTAGTCTTACTGAAGGTATCCGGATATAATTCAGGAGGCAGCAACGATCTCAACTGCATCTGAATTAGAGTCCTCATCTTCTCCATCGTCTTTGAGGTTTCTTGCTCCATCTGAAGAGCTCGAACTATTATCAGGGCTACCGATTCTCTCTGGAGTCGCCTCTCCTTCTTCATCCTCATCTATAGGTGAGAGTTTGTCAATCTCTCTGGCTACACTACTACCAGCAATATAGAAGTTGCTCACAGTGTGGAAGCTTGAATTTCTTCTTCTCTCTGGAGAATTACTTCTAGACCTAGAGGACATTGTATTCTTACTGTGGCCCTTAGAGTCACCTTCCTCCATGTCATCTTTGGACTTGGTGCTTTCAGAGATTGTGGTGTTTCGTCTGGAGTGGGAAGATCTGACAGATTTAACGCTCTCTTTTCCACTGCTACCTTCTTCTGAGCTTGACTCCTTTGCTGCCTCTTGCCCAGATTCGTTCTCTGTCTCAGATATTATTTCAGTGTCTGTCTCTTGATCTGTCTCAGTTTCAGAGTCTGTTTCAGTCTTTGACTCTATTTCAGTGTCATCTAGCTGAGTATTTGTTTGGCTCTCCCCATCGGAATCAAAAGGACTCTGGTCTTGATCATCATCAGAGTCTAAAATACTCATATGCGCTCCTTCTTTAGGTTGGTATGGATGATGATGTTTGAATGACGTGGCACTTCCGGTGTAGGACTGTCGAATGATGTCTTCCCTGCTTCTAACTCTTTCTTCCCTGCTTTCTACCTCACTTTCCATAGCAGCTCCAGGGATTCTCTGTAATTCCCTTTCTGTCCTGTTGAGTGGCCAAGGGATTAGGACACTCCCATTATTTGATCTATGATCTACGGTCTCACTAATGCTGCTTACAGAGTTCTTCTGAGTTTGCAATGTTTTCAAGATGTTCATCTGACTCAAAACTTTGCCAAGTCTTGTTTTTGCTGAAGTTAAGGCTTCTTTAGTCTGGAAATAGCTGCCGTCAATTAACACACAATTATCCACACTGTTTGAATGTTGCATATCGGTTTGTTTGAAGTCATCAGTACTTCCTCCTTTTTGCTCAGGACCTACAATCGGAAATATTCTGTTGTTCTTCCAAGGAAGGTGGAATGGAGCTGGGGCAGACCTCCTGTCAAACATCTGACCAAGTTTTGTTGATGCCTTTGAGCTGTAAGGGTGTGTGATGCCGTCAGCTGCTCCAAGCCTTGGAGGTTGGTCTTCGAAAGCTAGTTTTGGCAGGTTTGGTGGTGGAGCCTTGCCTGGATGTTGAGCTAGCCTTCTTCCTTGCCTTGCAACCTATTACATTGGTATTAGTTCAGGCTATTAATCATTTACAATTTTCAATCAATTCCGATCACCCATGATCTTTGTGACTGGCTTTTTCCACATGACTCAGTTTCAACTTTAACTGCATTTGTTGTTTTGAAGTAAAGAGTAAAGCCGTGGTCACACAGCACTTTTCATCCCATAGACTTCCATTCATATGCAAGCAAATTTGGTAGACCGGAAAATGAAGCTCGCGCGACTTGTTTCGCATATGGCTGCATTAAAATGTTTGTTGAACTCTGACCTGTGAAATTGCATCACAAATTTAAATTATGGAGCAATTGCTTGCTCTTTTAATGTCTTAACCTTTTGTGTTTAATCCCGCCCCTTTTCGCAGCACCATACAACAGAATTTCACAAGGTAGTGTGACTGCGGCTTAAGATTATAGGACAAGATGCATGCTATAGCACAGTGGTGCCCAATTCTGTTCCTGGAGATCTATCTTCCTGCAGAGTTCAGCTCTTTAATCACCAACTGCGCCTTCAGATGCTACTTAGTTGGTTTAGTCGTTTTTCATCAGGGTTGGAGCTAAACTCTGCAAGAAGATCTCTAGGAACAGGATTTGGCACCCCTGCTATAGCATTACATTGAGTTGTAGGGTTGTGACGTACAACAAATGTGCGACAACACCAGTAATACTGTCATAACAAGGGCGAATGCTTTCTGTGCGCTATTCAACTGCTTTTACTTTCGATTAGTGACAATTGGGCGTCAGTTGCTTGTATTGACAACAACAAAAGACAACAACAACAAGCTCACTGAGGTGTGCTGACTGAATGAACGCTTCTTCCTCTGTCATTCTCTTGATATTCCTATAAATTTTTTTTTTAATAAATTTTTTACATGAGACATGGTGGTAGTGTTAGTTAATTTTCAGGTAAAAGGTAGAGGCACACCATAATAAAGAGTGAATGTACTTACTGGTGTACTTGCCAGGTAAAAAAAATATTGTGTCTGACAGGAAAATCCTGTTAGGTACTATTTAGATTTTAGCAAATACAAATATGACCACTTATCTAGAAAGCTGCAACTGTGAGGTGATACCTCCTCATCTGAAATGGCCTGTCATTGACTCACTGATGAATTAAATCTGACTCTTGCTACTGATCTGTGATTGAACATGTTCAGTTTTATAGTGTTGTGTCTTTTCTCTAACAGAACTAAATGCTTTTTATTGCTATAAAAATGATTAAACTGACAACGGTGGCGGTGACATCAAGCCCATTAGGCTGGCCAACAAATATGAAACCATGATAAAATTAGAAATGATGCCATATAGTCTTTTCTGCAGCGATTTAAAGCTACCAGCAATATTTTTTTCTGTTTTATGTTTAAATATGACTCCTTTGTTTAGACTTTGTTTTATTGCTACTTGTGTAAACTTTCAAGTAATTTGCTACCTTGCAGCCAAGTGAATGTAAAGGGCACCTATGGTGAAAAATCTACTTTTCAAGCTGTTTGGACAGACATATGTGTAGGTATAGTGTATAGACCGTCATATTGGGGTGATATAAACACACCTAGTGCTTTTTTTTCAATTTAACATCATAAAAACGGTGAACCAATTGGAGCGGTTTTGAGATCGACCGCAACTTGACGTAGGAGTGCGGTCCCCCCGCCCACCAATATTGATTGACAGGTGGCCATTACCATCTCCTAAGTATGTTGTTTCATGTCCACCATTTTCAGCGTGTGAGTCAAAGCGACGTCACCAAAGAAACACCCTTGCTCTATTTTTAGATGTAAGGCTTATTGGGCTCAACATTCACCTCTCCTCGCCGCCAGTGTTTGTGAGTTTTGGTGAGTTTGCATACATGTGTACTTTTCATTGTGTCTTCCTTAAACTTCAGCCGTTTGCATTTCCTGCGGTCACAGAAGCTCCCTGTCATCTTAACTAGGTGCAGCTGAAAAGTGCGAGCGCGCTGCCTCATGTGCGCGTCCCTCTATTGGAAATCCGTTGTCGTGGATGAAAGTGAGGACCAGGGGGTTCGCTCACTATTCTGCTGCCTAGGTCGCCTCTATGGACGCGCTGGCCCTGCTCAGGACACTGTTCATATTTCTGCCGCGCCACAGAGCGTTATCTGAATAGTTTCATTTTAAATAACATGCGAATGTGCGCGTCTGGTGTGCCGCGTCATGGCTCTGAGCGGCGCATCCGGTGTATGACGCCCTTTAGTTAAAGCCTCAAGCAGGTCGTACACCAGAAGCGCCACTCTGCGACACGCAGCGGCATGCTTTTTTGAATTCTAAACATAAGTTTCTAACAGGTGACACACCGACGCTGCAAGTGTGCGATACTTTCAACTGTCATGTGCGCGCCGTGTCGCGGTGCATCCGGTGCATGATGCCCTTCAGTCAAAGTTAATTCAGTGTGCTTTATTTGTCTCTGTGTAGGCTACAAGCTTGGAGCTTTAAACTAGCACACAGTTGGCTGTAAAACTATACAAAGACACAAATGATTTTGTACTCTCTGCTTGGTTTGTGTCTGAGTCGTGCATGTACAGCTGGCTGGTACTCTCACTCATGTTGCTTCTCTCTGTCTGCCTGTCTATTACAATACACAAAGCAGGGGAGCTTTGGCTCCGCCCCCTTGTTAAGTTGGGCGGGAAGTCGAAACTAATTTTGATGTGAAGCAACACGCCCCTAAAACAGCAAACTGTGTACACGCCCCCAAAATGACACTTTTTAACACATCATAATAAAAAAATCTGAATTGTGTTTTGAACTGAACCTAAACAGGCACACTCAGAAGAACCATAATATTACATCTTAAAAAAGGGGTAAAATAGGTGCCCTTTAAAGTACTGAAAGCATCAAAGTGCTGACCTGAGTCATGTGTAAAGGCCAGAGCCAGAGGCAGGATAAAAATAAAATAAAAACTACTGCACATTGTATTGGTTTAAGTGAACAAAACAAATGTGATACCTCTCCCTCAGATTCGTGTGGACTGTAGTAGTAGCTGCCGTCGTCTTCCATAATCACCTCTCCGTATTCATCATACATCCCTGATGGAGAGATCAGCTTCCGTCGACTTCCATACTGAGGCAAGTCATAGCTAAAAGTAGACAAATGCAGATATTAAATATATATTATGATAATGAACATGCACAATATTGAAATCGTGGGCACTTCGAAATTTCATGGATAATCATTTATTATTTAAAGTAGAGTGTCTACTGAGAATATTCGAATTGTTGTATTGGCAGTGGTTGTTTATCACAGCACCAAATGCTTGAAGACATGTTAATCTGGCTTACCACATTGGTGACTATTCATAGGCCTTTTGTTCGTTAACTCTGTACAGTAAGGTTCAATTTGTTAACATCAGTTAAATCAACTCAAATCAATGTATTGACAACTACAAAAGCATTTATTGATCTTAGGAGATGTTAATTTTTTAGTTAATAATGCATTAAAGGGGTGACACTGTGGCTCAGTGGTTAGCACTGTCGCCTCACAGCAAGAAGAAGGGCATCCGCTATGTAAAACATATGCTGCATAAGTTGGCAGTTCATTTCGCTGTGGCAACGCCTGATTAATAAAATTACTTTATTAAACAACTTAATAAAATTATAACTATATTAACTATTTATTTTTGTTGCATTAATTAACTTACTAATGAGTGTTGCCTATTGAACTTTTTCATAGGGTGTGGGTGGATCGATTCTAAAGTATCCATATTTTCGATACTGGCAATGTATCCAAAGGATCAATTAATAAATAAAAGTATCGATCCCCTCTATGTTTTTTTTTCTTAACTACTGATCACTGACTTTAATATCTCAATAATAGTAATAATGCTGCATAATATATAAATATTTATTTAATAGGAACAGGAATGGGAACTATAATATTCTTCCACTGTATCTCCACTTTCAAAGCACAGCGCACACACACACACACACACACACACACACACACACACACACACACAC
>CAIGQZ010004081.1:7197893-7224347 GCA_903798205.1 Danio tinwini
ACACACACACACACACACACACACACACACACACACACACACACACAGAGCAGGTTTTAAACTCGAGCATGGGGCTGCGGTCATCATGACTGAATGAAAAAGAAACATAATTTGGTGTTATTTTACTTCGAGGCTTCATGCGACACTTGTCATAAATCAGTACGCCACTGATCAGTCCAAGAAAAACAGGCACAAAAGGAAAGTATCATTTGTAATTTGTTTCAATAATAAAAAACATTGTTAAAGGAAAGAAATGTGCAATGTGTTATTTTTGTTATAGATGGTGTTATATAGACACTTTTTGTTGAATTAATAATGTTCTGTAATTTTAAAAAATGTACAAAGGAATTGTGTCTGTTTAATAATAATAATACTGAATGTGGTTAAAAAACATGATAAAATCACTATAAAATATTTAATTGAAGTATCGGTATCGGTGAAATACCGAATATGGGTCCTGAAATACTTGGTATTGGATTGAAAAGAAAATAATTGGTATCGCCCATCTCTACTTTTTCACCTTTGTAATTTGTTTAAAACATTTATTTTCTCTGAACATATATATACAATAAAGCAATACACTAAGTTTTTTTGGTTATTATACCTGTTAAAGCAATCTTTTTTTGCAGATTAGCTCAATGTTGTTAAAATACCGTTTATACAACAATTCAGTCTGGTTTTTGAATCTGATTGGCTGATTGCCGTGCAATATTCTGCAATATCAGAACTCATATTGCCTCTTCACCTTTGTGTATTACTACGCCCACATAGAGTGACCGCAGATCAATAAATTCACTACAGTTTGACAAATATTGCAGCTGTTGGACAACATAATGTACTTTTGAGGCTTTCTTAGGCTAGGATGTTGTTGTTTAGATTGCAACTATGCAGTTTAATACTATCCTTAGTGCCTATTTTAACTATTCTTTATTTCGGATATAGACCATTTCAATGTGGTCATGTCATTGGCCCATGAACATTTCCTGCTTGTTATTAAACTATTTCAGAACTATAACAAGAGGCAATTCAATCATAACTTGATGTTAAAACAGCGATTCTAACATTATTTATCAACATGTGGCTCTTTTTGGATTCTCGGAAGCTATAGAAATTAAAAATGTAAAACAGTAAATACATTGGGACCATTGTTTTTGTTTACATCCCTTAAAATGGTCTATTCAGCACGTTGTCGGCCCTCAGCCTCTCATACTGAGCAGAGCAAAGGCGGTTGACTTTCCACCACAAGATGGCGACAGAGACCGCATAAAAAGTCCTTAGAAGAGAAAAACAGCATTTTCTTGTGTACGTTTAAAACTACAGCTGAACTAATCATTACAGAACAGATAAATGACATTCTAAGTCGATCTCTCTCTTTTGTATGTTGTAGTGCTGTATTTATTCTATAGTAATCTGGTAGTGTTAGCTTTGCTTTTTTCTGGGTTAATTATTGTGAAATCCCGATTGCAACAGAGCAATACTGAAAAATCTCTGTAGACTGATGGCATTTCATGTCGTTCAGCCTTATAATCTTAAAACGTGAGCAGAAATCACCTGTTTTGTCATAATTTTAGACATTATGCTAGAGAATCATTCAAATACTCGATCTAAAGTGACGCTGGTGAAGTGAAAATGGTTTCTGCTGTTCTGACCATCAGCTGCAGATGTGTATGATTGGTGGAAGAAAGTAGTTTCTCTTACAAAAGGGTTTTTGAGACTCTTCGTGTTTGATTTTCTGTTGTATATACACGATTATGCCATCGAACTGTTGTATAAATGCAATATATGCACACTAGTAGCAGTGCGATATGGCTGTATATCGTCACTGGAGGGGCACTAAAACTCTCAGCCTGTGGCCTTGAGCCAACACACACCTCCCACCAGTGCCAATATACAGCAATATTGCATTGCTACGAGCGTGATATTGCTCATGTATAGCATAACAAAAGCCTCAGCAATTAATTGCAACAAGAAAATATGATATCGGCAGAATCCTAGCTAAAAGGCAGATGTATGGGATTAATACATATACCTCACACATACACGCACACCAATAAACCATTTTCAGGATAAACAAGCAAAGACTATGTCCCCAGTGTCAACTAAATCGAAACAAACTGTTTATAAAACTTTTGGGCCTGAGAAATGAAAGGCAAATCCAATAAGTAAGATTTAGTAGTGGAACCTCTTCATAGCGGTGTACAGAAAAAGGTCAAATCAGACCTTCATTAAAGACTTTGAGAATTCCTGGGGAGCAGCAGACTGTATGAACCCAAATACCGCTTAGACAGCCCATTTAGCAGGAAAGAGGCAGAAATTCAAGATTGTATTGACCCTCACCAGCCTGGAGGTATTTCATTCGGATTCACTGAGAGTCGAAGGATATACTGAAAACCAGTGTGATAAGACAGTAAGAAAGCTCGGATTTTCATCACATATCGTTGATAGTGGAATTACCATAACGGGTGAGCATTCATTTATAGCACCTATTTCTATTTTTTCCAGCTCATTAGGGTTCCATATGGACAGTTCACCTTGCACAAGCAACAGTAAATAATTATCTCTGCTATTACAGTTAAAAAGGCACACTTGGGTGCACACTGCATTAAGGGAAAATTACAAAATTCATCATCTGGAAGCCGTATGAAATAGTCCTTAAAATTATTTATTAAAAGCAGCACATTTCAACTGATGAGCACACACTCACCCGTGGTCATAATTATAGTAATCCTGTGTATAATAGTCCTGTCCTGGGTCAATGCCAGACTCCATAGAGAGTTCCTGTGGGGAAGGCAAAGAGTTACAATTTAAAGAGTGCATCCGTGGGGAAGTCAGACGAAAGTCCTTCCCATAATAAATAAAAGATAAATATAAACAAAATCGGAATGTCCTTATTTGAGCTATGTGAACTCAAAAAGTAGGGGTATTCCATATACATACACTACCTGAGAAAAGTCTTGTCACCTATCCAAGTTTTAGGAACAACAAGTAATAACTTGGCTTCTAGCTGATCATTTGGTATTAGAAATGGCTTATATGAAAGACAAAGGCCTCTAGATTATGCTTATTTTACCAAAATAAAATATGATCATGCCTTGATCTTTAATTATGTAATTAGGACAGTAAGGTCAGACTTTTCTTACACAAAAGTCTTGTCACTTAACAGAAATAGTGTACAGTATAGAATATAAAGTCATGGTGCAGTGGGAAAATAATTAATATTGTGTTTGACTCCCATGAGCTTGGACGGCTGCATCCATACATCTCTGCAATGACTCAAATCACTCATTAATAAAGTCATCTGGAATGGCAAAGAAAGTGTTCTTGCAGGACTCCCAGAGTTCATCAAGATTCATTGGAATCATCTTCAATGCCTCCTCCTCCATCTTACCCCAGACATGCTCAATATTGTTCATGTCTGGTGACTGGGCTGGCCAATCCTGGAGCACCTTTAACTTCTTTGCTTTCAGGAACTTTGATGTGGAGGATGAAGTATGAGAAGGAGCGCTATCCTGCTGAAGAATTCGCCCTCTCCTGTGGTTTGTAATGTAATGGGCAGCACAAATGTCTTGATACCTCAGGCTGTTGATGTTGCCATCCACTCTGCAGATCTCCCACATGCCCCATACTGAATAAAACCCCAAACCATGATTTTTCCTTCACCAAACTTGACTGTTTTCTGTAAGAATCTTGGGTTTATGCGGGTTCCAATAGGTCTTCTGCAGTATTTGTGATGATTGTGATGAAGTTCAACAGATGATTCATTGGAAAAATCTGCCTTTTGCCACTTTTCCAAATCATCAACTAGACGTCAAGTTATTATCTGTTGCTCTTATAACTGGGATCGACAGCAAGACTTTTGTCTGGTAGTCTACTGTATATACCAGGGATGGGCAAACTTGATCCTATAGGGCCGGTGTCCCTGCAGAATTTTGCTCCAACACTAATCAAACACACCTGCCTGCAGCTTTCTAGTGATCTTGAAGACACTGATTAGTGTGTTCAGGTGTGTTTGACTAGTGGATCAAGTTTGCCCATCCCTGGTATATACAGTGCAGTGCAAAAGTCTTGGGCCACTAGTGTTTTCAGAATATTTTGTTCTTATTTTTCTGTAGCATGTCAGTTTAAAATATCAATTTACATTTACAAACATTATTTTTGTCCCTAATTGTAATTATACAGTAATATTATTGTCTACACAAGGAGTCTGACAGCAGCCAGTGCTCCACACAGAGATCTGATCTGATCTGATCATCATCCAGTCTCTCTGGAATGACATTAGAATGAGACAAACTAAATCCAGAAGAACTTTGGCAACATCTCAAAAATGCTTAAAAAACCGACCTGCAAAGCTACAGTACTGTTCAATGATTTAGGCACTTGTGTAAAAATTCAGTAAAATCAGGATGCTTTCAAAAATAATGCATAAATACATTTTACTTGTCAATGAACTTATATTAAATAAATTGAATCAACATTTGGTATGAGCACACTTTGCATTTAAAACACTTGGTAGCTTTGCAGGTAGGTTGTGGCTGTGGCGACCCCTGATAAATCAAGGACTAAGCTGAAGGAAAGTGAGAGAGAAAATGTAATGTTTGTATTAGTTTAATGTGGTATTGACACATCAATATGACTAAGAAACAGTTTTGTGCAAGAACAATAGTAGCGATTCTCTACCTCTGGTCTCAAGAGAGAGGGTCGAAGCAACTGCTGTTGCTGGACAGCATTCAGAAGAGAAACAGTGCAGAAACAAGAGAGAAAGGAGGAATGTTACATTTTATGAATCTAGGTGAAAGTGTAGGACAGAAGATAGAAAAAATACAGTTGGATGCACAAATCTGAGATTACATCAAATCTACATTTTTGCAACCTAGACATATACAAATTTAGATTGTTTTGAAAATGTAAAAAAAAAAAACTAATTCAGGAATTTGTGACGTTTGAGAACATCTTTACAGAAAAGATTTGCTTGTCTTTGAAATAAAAAAAAATCTCAAATTTGCAGATTCTCACTTATCATGAAAACTTTTCTAGCTTCCTCAGACTTCTAGACTCCACTTTAATTGGAAATTATACAGTATATTTTTGTATATATATATATATATATATATATATATATACAGACACACAGTGCATGCGGAAAGTATTCAAAGCGCTTCATAAGCACACAGCCAAAATATCAATGCAGTGGCTTCACAACAACTCGGTGAATGTCCTCAAGTGGCTCAGCCAGAGCCCAGACCTAAATCCTATTGGACATTTCTGGAGAGATCTGAAAATGGCTGTACACCATCGCTTCCCATCCAACCTGATAGAGCTTGAGAGGTACTGCAAAGAGGAATGGGCAAAAATTCCCAAAGACAGGTGTGCCATATTGTGGCATCATATTCAAAAAGACTTGAGGCTGTAATTGGTGCCAAAGGTGCATCAACAAAGTATTGAGCAAAGGCTGTGAATACTGATGTACATGTGATTTTTCAGCTTTTTAATTTTTATTAAATTTGCAACCATTTCAAAGAACTCTTTTTTACATTGTCATTATGGGGTATTGTGTGTAGAATTTTGAGGAAGTAAATGAATTTAATCCATTTTGGAATAAGGCTGTAACAAAAACAAATGTGGAAAAAGTGAAGCGCTATGGATACTTTCTGGATGCACTGTATCTGTTTAATAAATCTGTTTTGTTTAAATGCACCAAAATATATGACTTATATTCACTGAGAAATGGATAAAAATTAACGTTTTCAAAATGCATTGTACTCATTTATGTTAAGCACAGTATATAAGCATTAATTTAACACCATACACCTCTGCATCCATCACAAAACATGCATTACAATACTAAGAATGGTTTTATTTTCTGTTAATAATATCTGACTCCACAGGTTGTACTAATTATAAATAAATGGAGAGTAAAAATACAGCAAGATAGATTAACCAATAAGAATCAAGCATTCCAAAGAGTAGCGTTTGACACTGTATTATTAAAGAAAAAACCCTCGAACCAGCGTTTGCTTTATTTAAACACTGTGACATTTATAAAACCGCACTTCCTAAGAACAAAAAATATTTGAGAAATGTTATCTGCCAGCCAGACTGCAGACTGACATATCTAGTCTTCAGCAATTTTAAAGATGAGATCTTGACAAATACTTTTTTCTTGTCCACATCAAACAACATCAACTGATAAAAATGACGGCCAATCAAACTGTCTCAGGATGGGACATTATTTAAACATAATTCAATTCCAAAGAATGATAATAATAATAAAAAATACATACCTCCTGATGTCCGTAGCCTCTCCTGTGAGAAGATAACAGTATGGGAATAAAGTCAGTAAGATGATTACGATAAAAAACCTTGTTATTTAATATCTAGAAAGTGTTTTTAATTCACTTCAAACTGGACTGTCAAATGTGAAAAAGTCTTTAAAGGTTTATGCTTGATAAATTCATGAGATGAGACAGTCATTCCTTAAAATCAGAGAAATGTTTGAAAGATTTGCATCTGATATCTGATAAATAATGCAGAAGTGTGAAGAATGAACTGTGTGTGAGAATGAATATGCAGAAGAGCTGAAAAAAAAGAAGCGTGGAAGCAATTTTCACTCCGAAATTTCTAGTAAATTTCACATTCATCTATCACAAAGAAATAGGAAATAACATGGAACTAAACATTTATAGGCTGTTTAGAAATTCTGACTTTGCATCTCACAAGTCTGGCTTTATTTCAGTTCATCTGGCAACCTTGTGTTTATATCACATAATTCTTTATTTCTCACTTTGGTACTCACGTCTTGAAATTCTTACTTTTTTACTGAGTTGTGACTTTATTTCTTGCAATACCAGATTTATAGGCTGTCTAGCAATTATTTCGCACAATTCTGAGCTTAACTTTTTTTTTACAATTTTGACTTGATACAACATGCCATTCTGCATATTTCTTATGATTGTATTTTTATTTCACATTTATCCCTCTTACAGAATTTTGACAAATTCTTGTAATTCTTAGTTAAATTAAGTTAAATTAAATATTACAATGTTAATTCTAATATTTAGAAGTTATTTTTAATGAGAATTGTGACTTTCTTATAATTCAGAGTGTTTATCTCACTATTATTACTTCCTTTCTCTCAGTTCTGATGTTACATCTTGCAATTCTGAGTTTATTTCTCTTAATTCTGTCTTCACATCTTGCAATTCTGATTTTATTTCTAAAAAATCATGACTACTTCTTGCAATTGCAAATTTATATCTAGAAATTTTGGCAATTCTTCCTTCTTGCGTTCATTTCTCACAATTCGGACTTCATTTCTCTCAATTCTGACTTTAAATCTTGCAAATTTATTTCACAAAAAGGGGGTGGGTGGGGGCTGGATTCATGGCCCTTTAAAGTGTGACCAACATGCAAAAAGTAAAAATCAGTAACAGGACATACACCACTGTGTATGTACAGTTGAAGTCAAAATGATTTGCCCTCCTGTAATTTCTTTTTCTTTTTCAAATATTTCCCAAATTATGTTTAACAGAGCAAGGAATTTTTTTACAGTATTTCCTATTATATTTTGTCTACTGGAGAAAGTCTTTTTTGTTTTATTTAGGCTAGAATAAAAGCATTACATTTTTTAAAAACCATTTTAAAGTCGATATTATTAGCCCTTTTAAGCAATATTTATTTCTGATTGTCTACAGAACAAATCATCATTATACAATGACTTGCTTAATTACCCTTACTACCCTAATTAACCTAGGCTTTAAGCCTTTAAATTCCACTTTAAGCTGAATACTAGTATCTTAAAAAAAACTAATCAAATCTTATGTACTGTCATCATAGCAAAGATAAAAGAAATCAGTTATTTGTGTATATATACAGTATATCAAAGTCATTATTACATGTTAACCACACCACTGATTCAAAGCAGACAATAACAGAATGGCAAGCCTATATAGGAGAAAATCTAGACAGCATTTAGCCAGAAGGACACACAATGGCACACTGTTTATTTATCAGTCGGATGAATGTTAACACCCTCAGGCCTCTAATGACATTAGACAATATCATCTGTGACAATGCTTGGCACGCAAAGGCAGCCTAAAAAACCCCACATTTGATTACAGCGTATCAGGTGTGTGTTCAGGGTGGAGACGGGCCAGCGTTCGCTAAGTGGCAGGACCATTTCACCCAAAGCGTAGCAAATTAAAATTCTCTCCAGGCAGCAGATCAGCAAGAGCAAATTACAACAATTCTTCCCTGATGCGGGATAATGAGGGATTCAAATGAAGATTTATCTCTGAACGATAATATGCGACTTTCAAGGGACTTCTGTTTTGTTGACTTTTATATTTCTCTCTGTCTGAAAGTGCACACAGGTGCAATTATCTGTCAGTTCATGAAGGAAACATGATATATTAGATTATATGTAATTATAATTAAAGCATAACATTTTAGAACGCAATTAAAGATTAATTTTGCGTTATAGTTATAACAGGGTCAAGGTAGAGTTACCGTGGCTTTTCTATTTTTGTCCTTTGAAATATGAACGTAAATTACATCTACTTTAATATATTTTTTAACTCCTTCAAGGTCACAGTGAATAATTATAGAATAATAAGAACACAAAATTGTTTAGCATTAACTTTTGAGTGGAGTGGAGTTAAAGTTGATTAAAAGAATAATGGAGATGTAAACCACCACTGACAGCACATAGGGGAAGGTATTAAAAAAAAAAACATTTTTAGTAATAACTAATCATATAGGATATAAAGAATAATTACTGATTTGTCAAATTGTCCTTATTATGTTTTTTAAAAATAATTGTTTATTATTTTTCGTGTATTTATGCAATTCATTTTAAGTCATTTTCACCAAAGATACATTATCTTTCCTATTTTTTCTCCCCCTTTTTTGAATAAATATGTAGGGCAAAGATGTCACATTTTGGTATCCACATGTAAATACAATTACAAAGTGACTTTATATACATAGAAAGCAAGTGTCAACTGTAATCTTTCAATTAATTTGAAAGTAACCTGTTAATCTATGGGTATGGCTTTTTCAATTCAATAACATGATATGCATGCATGTAAAATTTAAGATAGTTGTAAACTTATGAAAATACAACATACTTACTAAAATATATAATACAATAAAAAAACTAATTCATTGTACATTTATAGACCCGTCAAGAAAGCTCCTTCTGATTCTGATTAGATAAATGATCAAAACTCATTTTTGTCTTTGCCCCATATTATTTACTATTTAACAACTTTAGTTAAAATAATAAATGAATGAATGAATGAATCAATCAATCAATCAATCAATCAATCAATCAATCAATCAATCAATCAATCAATCAATCAATCAATCAACCAACCAACCAGCCAGCCAGCCAGCCAGCCAGCCAATCAACCAACCAATAAGAAAATCAACCGATCAACCAACCAATCAATCAATCAGGAAATCAATCGGTCAACCAACCAACCAATCAACCAATCAATCAATCAATCAATCAATCAGTCAATCGACCGACCATCTGGTCTGAGCATTTCAGAAACTGCTGATCTACTGGGATTTTCATGCACAACCATCTCTATGGTTTACAGAGAATGGTCAGAAAAAGAAAAAATATCCAGTGAGCGGCAGTTCTGTGGGCGCAAATGCCATGTTGATGCCAGAATAAACAGACTGGTTTGAGCTAACAGAAATGCAACAGTAACTCAAATAACATTGTTACAATCGAGGTATACAGAAGAGCATCTCTGAATGCACAACACATAAAAACTTGAGGCGGATGAGCTACAGCAGCAGAAGACCACACCGGGTGCACCACTCCTGTCAGCTAAGAACAGGAAACTGCTGCTACAATTCGCACAGGCTCACCAAAATCAGACAAGAGAAGATTGGAGAAACGTTGCCTGGTCTGATGAGTCTTGATTTCTGTTGCGACATTTGGAGGGTAGGGTCAAATCTGCAGCAATTGTGTGATACTATCATGTCAATATGGACCAAAATCTCTGAGGAATGTTTTCAGTACCTTGTTGAATCTATGCCACAAAGGATTAAGGCAGTTCTGAAGACAAAAGGGAATCCAACCCTCTACTAGTAAGGTGTACCTAATAAAGTGGCCAGTGAGTGTATGTCCACACATGTAGCGGAATGACAATAAAGCTCAACTTGACTTTACTTGACTTGAAACAGAATTCACATATTAACAGCACAACTTCTAAGCATGTATACTATCGTACATTTAAGCATGTCGCACGTTGGACGCGCCGCTCGCCGTCGCGCCACACAGCGCCATGCATTTTAGAATTCTAAACATAGGTATCTATCAGGGTACGCACACCAGTGGCACAAGTCAGCGGCTGTCCACAGTGCAAAGCTATGACGCAGGAAACAGTTCTTATTTTTGCGGCGCCACAGAGCACCAACTGAATAGTTTCATTTTAAATAACATGTGAATGTGCGCGTCTAGTGTGCGATACTTACAACTGTCATGTGACTTCCAAATGTCATCCAGTGTGCAACCTGCTTCATACATTAAGCTTTGAATTTTGCCATTCAAGTGCACTTTATCTGCAGTTGAAACATTGACTAAACAGACAGTAGCAGTGACAGATGAATCTAGTTTGAATGTGCTAAATTTGACACGCTTTGGCAGCTTCTTCCCTGTCTTTCATTGCCAAAAAGATGTTTGTTTGCTCTTTTTTGTAACACTGTTAATATGTCATGATGGCACTGCTAGTCCTAATGGAACACGGAGGTGCAGATTAGATAAACAGATCACAATATGAGATGGGAACGTAGTTTACACTGTGGGTTCTCTGCAAAGAATATGTGAAAGCAGTTACTATGCTTAGAAGTAAAGTGCTTCAGGTCAGGTTTGGGGTGTTTTCAGGTTATATGCTCTGGTTGTTTGCCAGTGAAGTCACAACACATCATGTTTTGTCTGTAAAAGAAGCTCTGAAATACGAAAACCTGTTTCCGCCCCATGATAAAATATTAAAAAGGTAATTGCAATGATTTATATCACAATTATAGCTTCTTCCTCTTGTAACCTAAGCCAGAATTGCAAAATATAAATTTACTCTTCAGGAAGATAAAAATGTCAGAATTGAGAAAAATTAACCCACATAAAAAGTTTGACATAAAAAGATGTGGCAGGATAAGGCAGAAACATTCATAAAACACACACATAAGGAAAAGGCTTAAGAATTAAGTATATTGCAGCTGTTGGACAACATAATGTATTTTTAAGGGTTTTTTTAGGCAAGAATGTAGTTTAAACTGCAACTATGCAGTTTATTTATAAGGATAATGCCTATTTGAAATTATGTTTTCATAAATTTGTGACTTTCAGCATGACAGCGGCCATCAACCTGTCATATTGCCGTCTTTATTTTAGTGTGCTGTAAAATGTTATTTGTTTAGGCTATATCTAAAAGCAATATTTTTGTCTGAATGAAAATTTGGTCGTTATTCTTTTGACTGAATTACTTATCTTTATATTGTTGTTTGTTAAATGTTATTGATCATTAAATAAATTTTATATAAACTGCAGTAATATTTGCAGTAATAATTGATGTTACATTGTTCCGCCACATGATGGCGATAGAGACTGCATCATAAGCCAGGGAATAAAAACATTTCCCATTGTAAATTTAAAACTAAAGCTGAACAAATCATTATAGAACAGCTAAGTGACATTCTAAATCGATCTCTCTCTCTCTTGCATTTTCTATTGCTGTATTTATACCATAGTAATCTAGTAGTGTTTGCTTTGATTTGGCTTTTTCTGGGTTCATTTTTTTGTTGATATCCTGAGAAATACTAAGAGAGTCTTATAATCTTAAAATGGGAGCAAAATTGTGATGTTTTGTCATCACGTAGACATTACAATACTCTACATTACACAAGTGAATCATTCAAATACTAGTTCTAAAGTGACATTTGTAAAGTACAACAGTTTCTGCTGTTCTGACGATCGGCTGCAGTTGTCAATGTATGGCGGAAGAAGGTAGTTCCTCATACAAAGGGTTGTTAATGCTTTCCATGTTTGATTTTCTTTTTTATATACACAATTGTGCCGTCGAACTGTTGTATAAACGTAATCTCACACTCGTAGCAGTGCGATATGGTTGTATATCATCACGGGTGGGCCATATATATTTCCAGCATTCTTCAAAATATATTTTGTGTTCAACAGTAAAAAGAAATTCGTTTGGAACCGTTGGAATTCGTTTTGTTCGTTTGGAACCACTGATGATCACTAAATGTTTGGCTGTAGCATCCTTTCAATAACATTTACTAAAACCACAAATATATATTACTGATATACACATTTAAATATATATATATATATATATATATATTAGTGAGGCGAGCCACAAAATGTTTAAACTAATTGTGTATTAAAGGGGTGAATTTATTACAAATATTCAATAGGGTAAAAGGTTTAAAACAACATCCAACAAGAATATCAGACTCAGTACAGTCCTGGCCTCTATAAACAAAAGGAAACATTCATAGAAAGTACATGATCAATTTTCAAAAAGGTCATTGAGACAATTCTGAATGTAAAAAAAAAAAACAAAAACAAAACCAATATGTACTGCTGTGAGTCCAAAATAACAGGATGTAATGGTGCAGTAGCCATCCATTAGTATCATAACAATTAAAGCCGGGAATAGGAGGACGTTAGCTGAATTGAATGTGGTTAATAGAGGACAGATTTGCCAATGACACAATTCTTTCTCTCACACACACTCAAGCACATGCACAATAAATTGATTTAGCCGGTAATTACAAGCAACTTTTCGGTTGCCTCTTAAACCTCCTAAAGTGTGCACAGTCACGCAACAGAGCGATTAAACATTAAAACAAACTCGTTTCTCTTCAGTCCCTTTCTAGTCCGAACATTCTGGGACACTGTACTATAACAGCTGTACTTGAATAATGCATTGATTCAAGTGGTACAGATTTTCCTCATTGAAGACCTACTGAAGTACATCAACAGTCTGCATTAAGAAAAGGTTTCTTCATAAACTTGTTTTATGTCTAATCCAAGACTGTATTTAAGCTACATGGCACTCTATTTGCATCAAGATGTCAAGGCTTTTTAAGTATCATCCAGGCTGTTTTGCACAGATCTGATATTTTGACACAAATCCATATTTTTATTCCTTTCGTTAATATACACAGCCAACTACATTTGCATGAAAATCATTTGTCTGGTATTATTAAAAATGCTAATACACAATACAGAGGCTGCGGTAATAGATTTAACAAAAGAGGGTGAAAGAAAAACGAGTGCATGCAGTGTACCTTGGAGGAAAGCTTTATAGACTTATGACTTTAACTTATAGCCCAACATTAGGGCGCACGAATAAATGAAAGTCTATGAGTAATAGTGCTTTTGTACTAAATAATATTAGGGGATAAAATAAAATGCATAATGGTCAACTCAACTAAACAATAAAACACTCGTTCAAAACGGATTAAAAATGTTTTTACAAAAAACTGTAAAGCACAAACACATATTTTAGTAAGATGGAACAATAATAAGACAAATGAAGATGAAAGAACAGTGACAGTCTAAGGGGCTGTTCACACAATACACATTCTGCTCCTCCATCTGTAATTAATAATACATTTAGATAAACATTTACATTACCTTAAACCCACTAGATTAAAATTTCATTCATCCATTCCCTGGGAAGCAGGGTGTTGTTAGCACAATTGCTTTCAGATCCTGGAGTAGCCCCTACCTTTACATATTTTGTATTGATTCTTAATAAAACACATTCGATTTATCTCAATAGTTTGTTAGTAGGTGCTTCATACTTTGAAATGGTTGTTTGTGATGAGAGAGACATCAAGATTTTGTAATTACTGAGGGTACCCAAGATAAATATGAGTATATTTGTGCTTTTATTAGTGTTTTTAATCCTAGGCTATGTTTACATGACAGCGATGTAGCCAAAAAAGTAAAAATAAAATCACGTCTACACGACAAAGTTTTCAAAAATAACATGCATTTATACATATCCATGAAAATGTCCTAAAATGGTGTACTATGAATGCCAGGCCATTATTTAGTGACACTGTCACCTTGTTAGTAATTAGTACCTATAAGAAAGGGACGGCGTGCGATAATCAGCTCGCGTTCATGCTTGTAAGATGTGTCTCTACTTTAGGTTGTAATGTGAAGTGAATCTACACTTGAGCAACAACACACCACATTCTCCACCATTGTTTTGTATGTTTGTTTGCACTTGCCTTTTATCTAGACTCCCCTAAAAATGTATATGCACTTGAATTACATCACAGTTTTCAGAGAGTTTGTTTTTGTGTGTTTATTTCCACTGAGTGGTACAGTATGGTACGATATGGTTCGGTACGCTTTTATGGCCGTTTTCACTATCAAAAGGTACCAAAAAGTGAACTGTACATTACCACTTTTGGGTACTATTTTGAAAGGGTACCTAGGTCAACAAAAGTGTACCAAAGGCAAAGCAAGACATGCAGCTGAACGCTATTGGTTTACAGAGAAACATCACTAGCGCGTGCACAAGCCAGAATGAAAACATAGGAAGCTCCATTTTTAAATACACAGCCGAGACATTACATCGTAATAATTTATACATATAATAAAGAGCCATGGTCGACCCGAGCTTAAACAAACCTTGTCGTCGTCTTGATGAACAGCCACAAAGCCAAGAAGAAGAGCATAATCTACCCTTTGCCCCATTGTTGTTTACATGATAATAACATGTGCATGCATCTGACATCCGATCCTTTCAGAAACGGACAAAAGCAAGAGTGACGCGTGAAAAAACAAAGGAAAAGCCAGAAAAAACGAAGCAAAAGATTTTTTCAGCAATCTAAAACAGAAACAAACTTCCATGTTTAACTATTATCATCATTTTTTGTACTATTATGAACTCGGAATGATGGAATTACTTTCTAACAAGAGGTGTGGGTAAAGATTAAAGATACAGATGAGAGGTTTGCACTGACTTTGGGCTTTATGTTGCGTGTTGTTTTTGAACCCAAATAAGGACTAAATGTATGCTGTGTGTAGTTTTTCTGTAATTGGTAACATATCGAAGACTGTAAGGGTCTGTATGTGTTGATATATGTTGCATTTATTTATCTATTTTATATAATTCCAGACGTTACAGTAGGCTATTTTGCACTACCACTGATCTGCAGTTATAATCAAATCATGTTCATAGAAAGGTTAGTAATGAACATTTATACACAAATATTTATGTGTATAAAGCATCTGTTTTGTGACAAGTGCTTCTTATATGATATGTGAACGACCCATACAGTTTTACTATGACATTTCCTCGAGTGAGGATGACATCGACTGAAGCTTTCTGTCGTACACCATGTCCATCAAAAGGGTACCATTAGTATTGTACCCCTCAGTGGAAACGGGCTATATGTGGACACAACAATGGCGGCATTTTCAAAAACTTCCACTTTGAGACTGGTTTTTACATTTATGCATTTTCAGTTTCAAAAATTACTTTGTCGTGTAAACAAACAGGCCAAATGTACATAAAGAGTGTCCTATTTTTGGCTGCAAACATTGTGTGTAAACTGCCCCCTAGAATGTATCCTGTGCGAACCGCCTCTAAGAGAGTAATAGCAACATGGAGAGTATCACAGGATAGTGGACTGAGATGGAAAGCGTTTCTCCAGCTCCTCCACTACTGAGTTCATGCTTGGATTGGGCTCTGATGGTGGTCCTTCTTGAGCAGGCTCTGCCTCGGATACACCAGCCTCTGGTTCGACAGACACTTGCGGTTTAGGGTTGATCACTAGTGGGCGCTGCTTTTTATCTATTTGACTGTACATATTGGCAACAGATTTCTCGATATCTGCTATGTTCTGGAGGTTCTTAAGGATCCCCTTGAGTTCCCTCTTGGGAGGCTCTGGCTCAGACGGCAGTGGAGGTGGTGCAGTGCGTAAGGACACCGGTCGGAGGGAGGTGACT
Source organism: Danio tinwini (assembly GCA_903798205.1). Classification (NCBI taxonomy): domain Eukaryota; kingdom Metazoa; phylum Chordata; class Actinopteri; order Cypriniformes; family Danionidae; genus Danio; species Danio tinwini. Next base: position 7,213,900 of record CAIGQZ010004081.1, read on the forward strand.
GAGGGTAGAGGAGGGAGGACAAATGGAGAAGGAGGCATGGGGCGGGAAAAGGATGGTGATAAGGGAGGGGGTAGAGGAGGAGGAGGTGGAGGAGCTGGATGTGGAGGAACTGATGGGGATGGAGGGACAGGTGGAGGACTGGAGGAAGGAGGCAGTGGTGGAGGACTGAAGGAAGGTGGAAGTGGTGGAGGACTGGAAGGAGGAGGGGGTGGGGGTGGACTGGAGGGAGGTGGAGGTGGTGGTGGTTGTGGAGCAGGTACATCAGGAGGGTCTGGAATGATCTCCACATTGACCTCGTAAGACTCCAAGTCAGGATAGGAAGACAGTCTGGTGTACTTCCGCAGCACTGGTGGAGTGGGCTTGTGACTGGGCGGAGGTGTTGAGTCACTCTGGGTAATGATTATCGCTGGAGGTCTGCTGTTATGTGGAGTGTCAAAAACAGAGAGAATAATTTCAGAAGAGAGTGACGCACGAGAGTCCTGGCCTTGCCTCAACCTTACATCCTGCAAAGCCTGCTGCTCAAACTGCCGTGCCTGCTCTTTTACAGTCAATTTGGGCTCTGGATCTTCATCCCCAAGACCATCAAACCCATCAATCATCTCCTTGCTGTCCTTAAGGCTAGCCTTTAGCAGCTGTAGCTCCCACTGAACTGGATCCATCACCACCCTCCTACTCCGCTGGGATTCGTCCCACTTGTGCAACCGAGAAGGTAATGTCCAGGAATGTCCTGAGCCTGAATTCGGGAATCCCATAATGGACTTACTCAGACCTCTCATACTGGGCGAATACATGTCTAAGAGGTAACTTCGATTTTGGTGCTCAGGGCTGCCAAGAGTGACATCATCACGGTACAGAGGGTTGGTTGTAGTAAGCGGGTTGTCATCTGAAAGGAAGGTAATGTTGCTCTCCGATTTGGGAAAGTTGTTGAGCAGGATTCCGTTGGCGGTGGACAGCTTGTGAGCAGTGATAGCACGGGAAGCGAACGAGCTAATGAGACGCTGCCGATCACCATCCTTCAGAACACACCTCTTAGTCCTGATTTCAGCAAGTGTGGAAAGAGACAAAGACGAATTTAACAGAGAATGTAAAAGGCAACGATGATAGGGAGGTAGGAGGGATGCCAGCTATGAAAAGCACCTGCTTGGATTTACTAGAATACTTCACTATAAAGGCTGATTTATACTTCTGCAACAAGCTCACGTGCATGGTCTGGTGCAGCCTTCGTGCAGCTGCATAGTGCTCGCAGTGGCTTGCACACCAACGATGACATGCACCTCTCAAAATATGTAACTACACGTCACAATGATGTGCAACGTAAGCTCTGTGATTGGTCGGCTTGGTAGCGGTGATGAGCATGGGTGATGCAGTGAGTGTTTACAAGTGTTTACGAGTCCCGTGATGGAGATCCAGATGGAAACTTCTGCTTTGTGTATACCTTATAATTGAGGTTGTTGCAGGTCCGCCCATTCCTGCCTCCGAATAAGTGTGTTTCAGCTATTTGTACATTAAGGTAGTGTTCAGAAAAAACAAAACACCCGCAAGGAAACTCGACACAGAGGAACATAAAAACTTACTTCCAGCTAGCGGTTCAGAAGTGGTATTGCAGAGCTACACAAACGGTGTGCAGAAGTATAAATGCAAGCCTATAAGTGCAAGGCATGCTCTGTGGGTCACGCCGATCACTCGCAGAAGTATAAACCAGCCTTAAGAACAAAGGGCTAACCAAACCATAAGCAAACATTCAAAACAACACTTTTGTATGAATGCTAGCACAGTTTACGTTTGCAATGATGCTAACACAGTTCCTAGTAGGGCTGCACAATTAATTAAAATGAAACTGAGATTGAAATTCTGCAAAAGCTGTGATTCTCATGCACATCTTGTCATAAAATCATGGCTCTGTGATCAATAGTACATCTCCTTTTATTGATTCAACATGACTAATAAAGACAGAACTACGGAATCGTCTCACAAAATTATTTATTTCAAACACACGTCGGAAGTTACAAGGTATGTTTGGAGCAAAAACATTATTAAATGTTGTATATTCATGTGCTCTTAGATCAGCAGACACAGAGCAATAGTTCACTGAGGATTTCTGCAAACAGCTGTCAAATTGCAGAGCGATTCTCTGATTCAATAACTTGTCACTAGATTATGGCCCTGCGTAGCAAACATTGCTTTGTCTGAAAGCAGCTGTTGGACATTTAACGCAGATTACAGAGCCAGCTTTGTTGACAAAATGCGCATGAAAATGAACTGTTTAATTGTGCAGCCCTACTTCTCAGACAATATAATGACAAGTAACCCAAACTACTGATAAAAGCAACACAACTGATTACAATGCAAGGTAACTAATTGGCAGGAAAGAATATTCAACAGCACTACACCGTATACCTTATTCATAATGTCTACAACACTAGGAAACATATATGACTGCCTACTTACTTAGGTCTGATATCCAAGAAATGAAAAAGACGAGATGAAAAACAAATTAGCACCATGTTAAAAAGGCTAAATAAAGGAAACCTGTCTAATGCCAGACATAACCTCTGATACAAAATCTAATATAATTCTGACCTTCTGAAATAATTTTGACAAGATATCACAACTTTCTAATAATGTTATTAAGAAACTGTTCTTGCCAGCATGACAACAGGAGTAGGAGACGTACTATTATTTTGTTGCAAAATAAAGTTTCTCCAGTTGGCGATGATTAGCTCATGATAAGATCACGATAGGATCAAAGCAGCAGTGGAAAAACAGACAGTTTAATATTAAGGGTCATAAAGAGGGTAGAAAAAAATGAAGCTAAATTAGGCACTATGCACCAAAGCTGTCTAGGGGTTTATTGTATCTATTGGTTTTTCATTTATTCTTCCTCCTCACTGAAAGTATACAGACATCTTTAGAATCGTATTACATTCGGCATACTCAAAAGAGATTATTTGTTTGTTGGGTCAAAGGATACTGAACACACACGCACACACACTTTGAAATGCTTATGCCTATAATGAAAATGATTATGCTTATACCCTTTTTACATAGTTTTGTCTGAGGTACAGTAGGTGCAGTAGATGAGTTGCACTTTAACCCATTTAAAACACAACCTTGGATTGAAACTTTCAATCATTTTCAGGGAATACCTGTAAGTTTGAATTATATCAAACGTGTCAAAAAACTGGACACAATGGAAATGGAAATTCAAATAATTGTCACAAAAATATATTCTTGCCATTTTCGTGAAGTTTAACACTATAAACAAGTCTTAGCTTTAAAAAAAAAAATGTTACATTAGTTTATACCTGTACCTAAAACCTTCAAATTTAACCAAATGTATGCTATATGTATAGATTTATAGAGTTGTACATAAAGTAAATGTGAAAAGAGTGACAAGTATAATGTGCTGAGGGTTTCTAACTTACATGGTGCTGTCGCCGAGTTCTTCATACAGATTGTTGGTGGCAGCACCTCCAGATTTGCCAGTGGGAAGAGCCATTTGGATCCGGGCTGTTTTTGCACACTCTGCCTGCCGCCTGTAGATGATGAAGTCATAATATTATGAAAAATAAAGGCACTGGCTTATATTATGAAGGATTCATCAAATACCTGTATACATGAACTCAGATGAAAAACCCAATTAAGGGTCCAAAAACAATGTGTACAGAAAATGAATTTTAGAAGCATTTAATTCAATTTCTTTGGTGCAATATTTGAGTCTGATGTTAATGTAATGAGTGCCTTTTGGATGGTTTAAGTTTTTTTTTAAACCACACAAAGAAAATCTTTAAACACTTTTGTTAAACAACTATTTTCCAAAAATCTTGGAATCAACTTTGTATTCTTGGGAACAAAAGCCATTTTCAAGTCATTTCTGCCAAAATTTGGGAAAATCAACAAGCCTGATTCCTCTGTATTTTTAACTAATTTAGAGTTTCTCATATATAACAATTAGATCAGTAGTTCTTAACTTGTGGTTTACATATAGCAATGCAACTGACCATATAATATAGTACCAAAGTCCTTTTAAGGCAACTAACTTCACTTGGCGGCCATCTTTGATACGCCTCTCAGGTTGTATCTCTTTAAAAGGGGAAACATCAAATGCTTCAAAACTGTTTGCCAAACTTACGATTAAATTTCATATTTGGAATCACTAATGAAATCTAACAACAACAGACTTGTAAATTTTGATTCTAAACATTCAAATATGGTCATACACTCAAAATTCATAAAGATCAAGCCAACTCATTGCACTGAAGGTTTTGGCGAAAGGATTTGAAGCGAACGGCGCGGGAGTCAACGCGGCGGGGGGGAGAGGGGGGGGGGGGGGGGGGGGGGGGGGGGGGGGGCGGGGGGTGATGATGCGACGGCAGCCACAGGACAATGGCACTAGTGCGCTTACCACACACGAGGTATTGGGGGAGTGAAGAGACAGTGATAGAGCCAATTCGGTGTATAGGGATGATTGGGAGGTCATGATCTGTAAGGGGCAATGGAGGAAATTTGGCCAGGACAGCGGGGTTACACCTCTATTCTTAACAAGAAGTGCCATGAGATTTTTAATGACCACAGAGAGTCAGGACCTCGGTTTATCATCTCATCCGAAAGACGGCGCTCACTGACAGTATAGCATCCCCTTCACTATACTGGGGCATCAGGACACACACAGACCAAAGGTTGAGTGCCCCCTGCTGGCCTCACTAACACCACTTCCAACAGCAACCTAGTTTCCCATTTGGTGTCCCATCCAGGTACTGACCAGGCTCAGCCCTGCTTAGCTTCAGTGAGTAAGTCTTGGGGTGCAGGGTGATATGGATGTAAATTACAAATTGCAATGCTTATAAATTTAAAATGAATATTTTCAAATGTAGTTGGTTCGTATAAAAAATGGAGATTTCAAGCTTTATGTAAAACTATCTCTCATGTCTGTGAGGCAAGATTCTCTGAGATCCTACCATGTTTGATATGTTTGTGTTTGCATTTTCATAATAATGAAGCTGCAAAAAATGTGATAAAGGACACATGTCTGCAACCAAGCCCCTGCCCCTGGAGAATCGTCAGTCTATAGCGATTGATAATTGGCTCCTTTACTAGTAGGCGGAGCTTCTTTCTCTGCAGCGTCCATATTGACTGTTGCACATTTCCAGAGGCAAGAATTCTCTGAGATTCCAGTGTGTTTGCATTTTCATAACAATGAAGCTGCAGAAAATGTGGTAAAGAACACACATCTGCAACCAAGCCTCTCCCCCTGGTATATTGTCAGTCTATAGCAATTGAAGATTGGCTCATTTAAAAGAAGGCAAGACTCTTTCCCAGCAGAGTTCATATTGAGTGTTGCGTGTTTTACCCATTCAAAACTATAGGAATGACACATCTTGAGTATTCTATAGCCTTTAATAATAATAGACATTAAGCCTTTAAATGAGAAATATGCTTTATTATTATTATTATTATTATTATTATTATTATTATTGTTGGCTTTACTTATTTCATTCAAATTTAAATTTGGGTTCTGTTGAGGATAAACCTAATTTCTGCCTTTTTTGTGATGAATTGTTGACTGTAGAGAGCATATAAACATCACAATCCAAGAGACTTGAAACCAAAACTCATGATAAAAGGCAAGCCTGTTGAGATTTCTTTTCTTTGTTGACGAAGTTGAAATTTGACATGTAATGCAAAATCTGGGTCTTAAAGCAAAAACAATCAAGAACCACTTAATAATAATAATGCTTGAGAGAGGGAAATGAGTAAATGGTAACACTTTAGTTTATGCCACAATTCATGCTATTAACTACTGGCTCATTACCTACCTATTATTAAGATATTAACTGTCCATTAGTGGTTATAAAGTGTGATCTTATTCTGCATTCCTTATCCTACCTAAAACCTAAACCCAATGTCTAGCTTACTAACTATTATTAAACAGCTAATTAAAAGAAGTTTATTAGGCTAGTAGTGTTAGTTAATGATTTGTTAATACTGATAATTGTGAACTAAATGAAAGCATTACTAATTAAACTATGTAATTAATATATTATTATCAGAGTTGGGTGTAACACGTTCAACAATAACTGTTACTGTATTCTAATTCCAATTTTGGGGGAATGCAGTAATGTAACAAATAAAAATTGAAGTTTTTGTAATTTGATTACAGTTCCTAAAGTTAATGTAATTGCAGTACTTACGTTACAAATCTATTTTTTAGAAGAAAAAAAAAGCTTATTTTAAATTACGTTTTCCGCTGCAACATCAGTTAATGAGCATACACTTTTAAATAGCTGGAGAATGCAAGCTGAAATGGTTGCTGACGAGAGTGGTTGCTTCTTCAAGTGGAAATACAGACATCACTTTGATTTCATTGAGTTTAAAAACAAAAATATTGCTGTGAAATGCAGTCTATGTCCAGTCTCTAAAGAACTTTCGACTGCTTTTAACTCGACCAGCAACTTCTACAAGCACTTGAATAGAAAGCATTCTACCACAATACTCGTCACCAAGGAGGACAAAAAACATGGCGGTCCAACTCTAAATTGGATTTTTGTGCAGGATTGGGAGTGAAGGTATCTTCTGAAAGTGAAGAGAAGCGTAGCTGCTTATGGGGCCGTTCACATATTGTGTCTTTTAAAGACGCAAGTTTGTTATTTCCAAAAGGAGGCGCACATATTGGGAGCATATATTTTCCAGCTTTTTCCAGGCACACCTAGTTGAAAACCGTGAGTCAGGTGACAAGAACTGACCGATCAGCTTCATACTTTGTATAGAATATACACATTTTGGTAGACTAATTGCCTCAGACAAACACATAACACCTAAACATTGCAATGCTTTTTCATACTATGGATGTTACATGTATCCCGTTTTCTTCTAAATGTCTTCTTCTGTGTTCAAGAAAAAAAAAGATAAACAGGTTTGGAACAAGTTTTAAAATTTTGGGTAAACTATCTCTTTTGAATATGTCAAGCTGCTGTGATCAATCCATTGTAATGTTTTTCAGTGAATATTAAATTACTGAAAGAGCTGCAATTTATTTTGTATTTTTATAGGTTTTATACATTTTAAAAGTAACTTTAAAGTAAAGTAATTAGTAATCTGATAACATTTTACATGAAGTAATTAGTAATGTAATCAGATTACAATTTTCCAGTAGTAGTCAGTAATTTGTAATCTATTACTTTTTAAAGTAACTTACCCAACACTGATTATTACACATACATGATTCAGAATGATACTTACTCTTTGAATCTGAAGTTGATGCGATATGAAAAGAAGAGAGAGAGAGAAAAAAACAGATATAAGTCAATGACTAACACAACATAATTTTTTCGCACATCTGCAAAAAAACAACAACACAATTCAGCCACACAATTTATAAATCTGCTCTCTGTTCTGCTCTCGTAAGTGTGAAATATTTTCAATCATAAACGAAACCCTTGAGTCCGGTATAATCCTCCTATCCCCCGTTCACATCTTGTAATTTCATTCCTGAATTTTCAATGTCAGGTCTGCCATATGGCACTAACTAAGCTTGCTCTGCGTGTAAAAACACGGTCCTTAACCACTGATGCTTTCTCATTGTTACCCACATTTGTGTGGCCTCAATTAATCTTGATTTAAGCTGAATAAACAGAAGACCGAGCAGTTCTCAAAGGTGTTGCCATTGTGAAAAATGTGTAGTAAATGCAAGCTTGAAATCCCAGTGGAGAGAAGCTTCTTGTTTAACATGGCAGGATGTTTCTGCTTTAATGAATTTACTTGTGCTTGGCTGTTAAGTGGGGAAATCTGCAGTCTGAGAGGTCTTCTGATTCAACCTCATAAGAAACATTAGACTGGTTTCCAATATTGATTTGTACAAAACCTTTGTGATGTTTTCTATTTTTTTTATTGTTTTTTTTATCTACATTTCTATTAAACAATTTGCATCTTACATGTATTTTTTTCCTCTGGTGATTAGTCATTACAAAAATCATGACATGAAATGTTGGTTTTTTATCGCATAAGGCATATCGCAGCCACCGCACTAGTCATTATTTTAATCAAAGGAGATAAAGGTGTGTTTTTAAGCATTAATGGTGTGGAAAGCTAACGATTTCACAGAGGAACTTTGAATTCAGATTTTTTATGTGCTTGCTGCATCTACCCAAGAGAAAGTGATTCTACAAATAAATGCATAGCCATGTCTTAAAGAAAAACTCTACTCTTTTTTGAAAAAGGCTAATTTTACAAGTCTCCTAGAGTTAAAAAAAGTTGACTTAAATCATTGTTTGGTTTTTTTTTGCCACCATATTTGGGGGATCGTTTAGTCTCCTCACATAAGTACTCATCATTCAGCAGTGATTTCAGTAGTTTGTTGTTCCTCCAGGCTTACAATGTGTTTATTTTTTGACAGTAAAATAGCGACTGCAGCCAGTGTTGCCACCTTGTGGGCAAATTAAATAGTGCAAAAAAAGGAGTAAAGGGCACATCATCAATACATATACTGTACACAGTTACAAAAACGAGTCTCCATTTGTATAGTATGCACATTATCAGCCTGATCTCCCGAGGAAACGTAACTATTTTACATTTTGTTAGTTTTGTGGCTAATTTGTACGAAATTGTAAGAGTTCATTCATACGAAAACGTACAATTTAAAAAGGAGGTATGGCATCCAACCCCATCCCTAAACCCAACCAACATTGGGAGATGAACAAATTGTACAAAATTGTACGAATGAGCATATACGAATTCATACAATTTAGCCACTAAATCAAAACATTAAGAATTGCCGTGAATTGGTGTTGCCATTATCCACGTATGTTACTTATTCGTATGTATAAATATGTGCAAAACACTGGACTGCAGTATGGGGTTGTGTATGTTAAGACTTACAATACAGCGGCAGGCTTGTCAGGCATGTTTGTTTTTTAATTTCAGGCCACTGCAGCTATAATTTTCACGTTTGCGCCACATTGTTTAAATAGCAAATCCATTTGCATTACTTTGTGGACTCAGAGGCATGCTGGTCTGAAAAGGAGGTGTGTTAAGGCGCATTGTTGGCGTGTTGTTATTTTGAGGAACTGAAATAGACCATGCTTCCACCGTTTCCTTACTTCACGAAATTAAAGAAGTACAATAAATGGTAAAAGCAATGTAAAGAGAAAGTATAGAGGCAGAATGGAGGACGCTCGTTCTTTATCCTTGTGCTGCAGATGTTTTTTTTTAACTATTTTCTCGCTAATGAAGTGTTCAGTTTTTCTACTTACAAAGTCTGTCATGTAAATTGCAAATTTGTCATGGCATGATGCAACTGACTCTTAAAGGGAACTGGAGATGGGACTCTGATTGGTTTAATGCACATTATGCTTAAAACACACCCATAACTCATTTGGAAAATAAACAAAACCCTTTTAGAACTACATTTGTCTATCCTTAAAATAGCAAAAGTGGATTCAGACATGCCCTTTTTGTGCCATGCACTTTAGACTTTGCGCTTAGATTGTTAAAATAGAGCCCTTAATGTGCCAGCACTCACATGCCCTTTTTGTGCCATGCACTTTAGACTTTGCGCTTAGATTGTTAAAATAGAGCCCTTAATGTGCCAGCACTCACTGTCTGTAGGTGATGATGACAATAAGGATGGCAGGAATACAGCACAGGATGATGATGACGGCCAGAGCCAGCAGAGCTCCTTCAGTGTATCCAACAGAATGAACAGCCCTCGTCACGCTCTCCACCACGTCCGGTGTGCGGATCTCCAGAATTCGACCTCCACGACCTAAGTAGGGCTGAAACTCCTTATTGATGTCTAGCAGCTTCCCATCTAAAAACCTGTAGAAATACACACCAGCAGTCACATATTACATGTTAAGCTCCTAATTCTGTTGTGCAAACCATATACAGTTGAAGTCAGAATTAATAGCCCCAACAAACTAAAACCCCCCCCCCCCCCCCCCCCCCCCCCCAAGTTCTGTTAAATGGAAAGGAGATTTTTTTAAACACATTTCTAAAGAAAATAGTTTTAACAACTAATTTCTAATAACATTTCTTTTATCTTTGCTATGATGACAGTACATAATATTTTACTAGATATTTTTCAAGATACTAGTATTCAGCTTAAAGTGACATGTAGGGTGTTTTCACACCTGCCTTATTTAGTTCGGTTGAATCGCACTCGATTTTGTTTTCCCTCTTGGTGTGGTTTGTTTGGGCAGGTGTGAATGCAGCAATCGCACTCGACTACGCACCAAAAGCGGACCAAAAAAGCTTGGAGGTGGTCTCGGTACGCTTTCAAACGAACCCTGAAGCAGTTCATTTGTGGTGGGAACATGATCCGAACTAGAATAGATCCAACCCATAGACTGTAAAAAATATGGACGTAGTATCTGTGACGTCACCCATAGGTTTCTGAACACTGCATAAGAAGCTACAAGTAGGCGTGGCCAACCATTGCCATTTTGTCCGCG